>OMLB01062841.1:6480-24955 GCA_900302555.1 Myripristis jacobus | reverse complement strand
TGCAGGTGTAAGACTTTTACTTTAGCAGAAGATCAAAGTATGTCTTTCATTACTGGCCATGAAAGTCACCTTCATCTATGTCTATAAACATTTACCTTTCAGTGTAAATTTCAAAGCGATTTCAATTTGACTCTGGCATTTCCAAATCTCCCTGAATGCCTCGGTTTCTCAACTGTTCTGTCTCAGTGGCCACTGGCACTGCTGCCAATATGTCCCTGCAATAGCCCCAGACACTAATGTAAGTCCATAGCAAGGACCCCAAACACTAATGTAGGTCCATAGCAAGGGCCCCAAACACCTTAGCAACCACCCAGAACACCATAGCAACTATTGCCCATATAAGAGAAAAAGATTCACTTGAAAATAATAATAATAGTAATACTTGCTGTATTCCTTGAAGACCTCCACATTGTTAAAATACTGAGGAATGTACGCTTTTTTCCTTAAGTGCAAAAGTATCAGTTGTGGATATAACTTGGAAGCTAGTGGGCTGGGGATGGAAATGAATGGAAGTGAAGTATTAAAAACGGTTTTGATGAATAAAACAAAGACATTCAAAGCGCTCAAAGCTATTCTTCCACTTCAGAGACGCCTCTACAGGAAGGTTTACTTTACTTTGGACAGGACAGATGCACTGCACCATCACAGAATACACACCGCATAAAAACTGAATAGTCATGTGCCACACTCACTCGCACACAGTATCAGTCTGCTGACTGTTGGTTACTAGAGCAATTGAGGTGGAAACTCCTTGGATTTCTCTTTTTACTGATCATCTGTGACAAATGAGGGTATATTATTCATAATGCAAGCCCAGCAGAAATGTGTGTGTGTGTGTATGTGTGCATGTGTGTGTGTGTGTGTGTGTGCGTGTGTGCGTGTGAGTTGCTGTGTGGGAAGGTGGGGAATTTATGCTCATGTACTGTACCCATTGTGAACATTTTTTGGAACAAAATTAGGTATTTATAGGCTAAGATTAGTTAAGGTTTTTTGTGTGTGTGTGTGTGTGTGTGTGTGTGTTAGCCAGGCATGATAGAAAAGAAACCATAGAGTAAAAGTTGCAGACTATTGTTCAGAACAACGACCACCCAGTCTATTGTTTCTTTTTGTGGTCTTACAAGCACTTTGACAGGTAGGATGTAGGAAAAGGTCTTTTGTGCCAGTAATTGTTTAACTTTTTAATGATATGATGTACCGGGCTTGTCTGTGATGCCTCATACCAAAGAATACTTAAGGGACAAGAGAGGGGAAAGAGCTAATGTTGGTGAGCCCAGCTTTCTCTGGACAGAACGCTCCTCACTGCTGTTTAGGAAACCACTCAGCCTGCCTCGGCCCTGAAACATCATTGGTTTGGATGTATTTTTTGTTCCACCAATAAAACTACTAGGTTTATTTGAGTTCTACATCTGAGATGATGTCTGATCTCAACATTTCAGTGTGACTGCCATTCTCTAGGTCTTTTTTAAATTATCAAACATCTTCAAGATGTAGAATCTATATCCTCTTTTGTCTCCCACGAGCAGCGTTGGGGATGAGAAGGTACATTACTTAAAAAGCAACTATGCAATACTGAAGGTTGGCTGAGGAGATGATATAAAAGGAAAGAAAATGTCATGCACATCCGACAGCCCAGTTGGATGGGTGCTGGACACAGAGAGTAACTCACAAATGTAGAACAAATGTTGACTATACCAGTGTTTTTCATAGCTTTCTCTATAGCTTTCAAGCTCCTAACCACTGTGACTTTTGGTGTAGTAGGAGCAAGGCATTCAGTTGGGAGACAAAAATGTTATGTGCAATTTGGAATCCAAGTCTCTTTATATCCCTCTTTATATCTCTTTATAGTCTGAAATGATTTTCAAACTCTTTTGCTTGGTTATAAAAGTCCTCATTATTCTGAAAATCTGTCTGATTCAGTTGATGTTTTTTCAGAGAGATCCTGGTGATATGATTCACCTTGAAGCAGAGAGTTTCTGTCTGTAGGTTTAGGCTATAGATCAGTTTTTGGTCTATTTTTTCTTTAATTACCTGTATGTCCAAAAAGTTCATTTTATGTGCACTGGGTGACATGGTGAATTGTAGTCCTAGTCCTAGTCCCTTCTAGTCCTATCCATATAAACAAACTATCATCAAGACACCTCCTCCATCCATTGAATCTCTAGCATGTGAAAAAAGTGTAGTAACCAGAGGTTGTAAGAAATACACACAAAAGCTGATATTTTTTTTCCTGTAAGACATCCAATAGCAGCAATAATAGATCTACCAGGAGGCATATCTGTAAATGTTTCAGAAGACTGGTGTAATGGGGACTTAAGGGCCTTTCACATAGTGCGCAGTTTGGGCGGCGCTCTGCGCTGGGTACGGCGCATGGGTGCCTGGTGCAGAGCGGGCGCCGAGTACGGCACCAAGTAGAGCACACGCATGTGCGTTGTGCATGTATGTGCCGCTGGTTGCTGTGCGACTGATACAGACGCTTGGAAGTAGTCAATCATCTAGATGTCTAAATATATACACCTCCTGTCCGTTTAGAAAATCATTTGTTTCAGTTTACAACAGTATTGGTCTTAAGTGGCAGAAAAAAAGAAAAAAAAATCGCGGAAAGGAAAAACATCATATATCTCTGCCAGTTTTTAAACACACCTGGTATTCCTAAATTGTGGGATATCTCTCTCCATGCCTGGGCTTTTTTAATGGTATCACAGTATGACTGCAGTCTAGTGTCCCACAGCTCTGCATGCAGAGAGACAGCCACGCTGATGCTTTCCTCCATTTTTGTTGTGCCTTTCTGCCAAAATCCGCCTATTTTTTCCGATTCCAATATTCTCTCCTATTGGATATGCCGAGGTGACGTCACAGGGCGCTGCGCCCAAGTTAAAAAATTTCAACTTGGGCGCAGCGCCCTGTCCAGCGGCGGCGGCAGCCTCGTGCTGCGTTCGCCTCGGTGCAGAGCGGAGCACCCTGGCGCCCAGTGATCACATACACGAGCGCGCACTATGTGAAAGGCCCTTTAGACAGTCATATGTGAATGATCAAGTGTAATTATTTCACCTTATTCCAGGAGGTCATTAATTCTACATTGGATACCTTTTTTGACTTCAGCAGAGGGATTAGAATGCAATTTTCTGTACTGTTGAAAAGTTGTTGTTTCACCTCCTGGTCATATGCATCCTCATCTGGTATAACAATAGCACCCCCTTTATTGGATTTATCCTCCTTCAAAGCTTGAACTTCCTCACACTGTACTTTTGTCAAATTATTAGCCGCCTTGTATTCCCTCTTTTTGTTTTCCGGATAATAGACATGTCGCTCCCTGTTTCTCAGAATGGAGGCTAGTGGAATTGGAATCTGGTGAAGGATTGCTCTACTTGTTAGAGTGTTCATGTCCGCATCTTTGTGTGTCCCTCCTAGTAAATGGTTGATCAGTGGGTGACATGCACCACTTATATACAGCGTCTCACTGTTGTTGTTTTTTTGTTTGTTTGTTTTTTTATTATTATTATTCTTACAGGCTGTGATCTTTTTTTAAAAAGTTCCTTTTACCAATTCTTACAATCTGCCAAAAGTTGCTTGAGTCTGTCTTTCTTGGAAACATTTTCTGTAAGAATTCACTCTTGTGCTGTAAGTCTCTAGCATTTACTTTTCTCATGGCCCTTTCATGATTCTCTTTTTTTTCCTTTTAAGGCACTTCTGTCTAAGGCCCCCTCAGATAAAGCCAATCAGCTTGCATGCCTTTCTGCCGTCATCTCTTAGATCCTATCAGAATCTCTGCCTCCCATTTACCTAGATGTCGCTCATATATGTACATCAGTCATTCATGTCTGTGCTGTCCTTCAGATCTGACTCATCATGCATATACATCATGTCTAACTCAGATCAACCTTGCGCAAGAGACGCAAGTGTCAGTTCATTTCAGTTCAATTTTGCCACCTTCCTACCTATTTGCAGAAGTGCATTGTGGATCATTGGATCAGAGCCAGTCTCATCCTAACGTATCAGACATCACAGCCTACCTGGGGCATTTCTCCCTCTCCTAGGCTGCAAGCCTCTCAACTGCTTGAATTAGCTGCCATAGCAGATCCTGCTCTGCCATCCAGCAGCAGGAGAAGATCCAGGAAATCATCTCCAGCCAGAGCCCCAGCTTCAAAACGCTGCTCTGACCTTGCTTCTCCTTTCTTTCCACCCCCTTCAACCTCCACCTCCCTCCTGGGACCGGCAATTCCTTCCTGACAACTATGCAAACTCTCACTGGCTTTCTGTCCTCCACTGATGCACATCTAAAATGCTGCCCCAAGAGCCTCCAGGCCTGCCTCTATCTGGTGACCTTCCCTCTTTTCAGATTTCTCAGATTTTCCTACCCTGGCTCCTGCACCACCACTGCAGCCTGCCCCAGCAAACTCCCTTGCTTCTGCTATTCCAGCTCCTCCTATGGCACCTGCAAAGATGCACAATCCCTCGCCAGGTCTGTGCTCCTCATCCCTGACCACAGCCAGCAAAGGATGGTAGCAAGGAATTCTATAGAATCTAAAGACAGCTCTGGCTGCAGAGCTGTCTCACCACCCCACTGGAAAATGAACTGCATTTCTATAGTGCTTTTCTAGTCTGATGACCAGTCCAAGTGCTTTACAATGCTTGCCTCACATTCACACATTCACACACATAATCACAAACTGATAGCAGAGACTACCATGCAAGGTGCCAAGCTGCCCTTCTGGAGAGGTTAGGGGTTCTGTGTCTTGCTCAAGCACACTTCGACATGCTCTCTGGAGGAGCTGGGGATCGAACCAGGAACCAGAAACCAGAAACCAGAAACCCCTTGATTACCAGACAAAAGTCTCTACCTCCTGAGTCACACCACTGCAGCAGCTCCTTTAAGAGTCACCTCATCACTGACACATTTAACCAAGGGCGCAAATTTCCCTTAGACATTGGGGGGGGGGCGCATTTAGCGGGGATGTCAGGGGGTCCTCCCCCTGGAAATTTTGAGCATCTTACATTTAATTTCCTGCATTCTGGTGGATTTTTATGCACCCATTTACCATTTTTATGCATCAGTTTACTAGGAAAATAGGCCTATATTTTATTAAATGTAAAGGAAAAACAACATTCAGCTAGGCTAGCCAAGTAAATACCGTAAATCCTCTAACAGTGGCATGTATTCCATTAGCGGCTGGGTCTCTTATAGTGGCTGATGTTGGCCAAAGAAAATAAAAGCCGGTCTAATATAGGCCTGGGACTCTGATTGAATTTACCATTGTAAAATGTCTATTGCTGAAACAAGACTAAGTTACCATATGAGGAGAAACAAGAGCACTCTTACCTACAGTGATGAAAAAGTGCAATGGTCACTATCCTCCTCATCCAAAATAATAATCCACAACGTAAGCAAGCTAGCTAGCTGCTAGAATGAAGTAAACTAGTAAATCAACCCAACCAAATTGATAACTTCAAACAAGTTATAAACAAGATAAGGCTATAAGGGCAGGAATACTGGAGTGGACAATCAAATTCGCTAGCTAGTTAACTAGTTAATGTTAGCTACTTACTCAATCATTCATGCTCCCACACTCTGAAGCAACCATCAACAAATTTATCTTTTATAAATATGACCCTCCCTAAATTTGTGCCCATGTGTCACACCTGAGTGAGTGACAGAGAGGCTGTCACTGTGTGTGTGTGTGTGTGTGAGCAGCGCACGGTGCAGTGAACTGTGTGTGTGTAGAGGAGGGGCACTGTGTGTGACTGGCCTATCACACAACACGGACACAGTCAGCGACCCAATGAGGATTTTCATTCATCACGAGCACAGATACTGACTCATACTACTCGGATCATACTCGTACTCGTCAAAAGTGCTTTATCCGTACCGGATACTCGTTCCAGCCGAGGATCCGGCTCATCCCTAGTAAAAACACACACTTACTTTTTGCCCCAAGGTCTTTGTGACCTTAGGGCAAAAATAAAGTGTGTAAGTGGCCCATTAGGATGGTCGCCTGGATGTAAAAAAGTAACAGAAAAAAAGTGATGGTCTCATGTCCTACAGGGTGCCTTTATGGTGGAAAAAACATAGATGTGCCCCATTAGGACATGGACCTTTCATGGTTAAATAAAGGCTTAAAAAAAAGGGCACTTAGGCACTCAGAGCAAAAAAAAAAAAAAAAAAGGGCAGGGGCAGTCGCCTCTACCCTCCACATGCACACCAGCACTTGAGTGAGTTATCCAAAGCTGTGCAATTGCCTAAGTCTCATGCAGCAGTCACACACCATCAAGCTGAAAGCTGGAGCGGTGCTGTTTTCATTTAAGACTGGGCGGAAAAATGTTCTCAGCGTGGCAGATAGTGTGGAGCAGTCTCTTGGCAACTTTTCACCCCCTCGTCCCTCTCCTGTGCACACCTGGCTCAAGAAACAGGTGTGTGAAGTGCTCATCTGAGTCTTGGTTTTTATTAATAATGGTGAAAAATCAGACCGCACAAACAAGATGCCTCCACAAATGCGACGTCACTCCGCCGACATCTTGCCCATTATTTATTTTCCAAGCTGTTTATCCTATCCCAGTGCTCACTGGGCAGAAGGAAGGTGAACACCCTGGACAGGTCACCGGTCCATCACAGGGCACACCTAGTGGAAATGTAGTTTCTCCTAGTCACCTGTTTTGCATGTCTTTGGACTGACATGAAACCCACAGGGACACAAGGAGAACATGCAAACTCAACACAGAAAGGATCCTTGCTGGCCGGCTAGGCGGGAATCAAACCCAGGACCTTCTTGCTGTCACCACCGTGCCGAGAACAGCCAAGCCAAAATGATAGGCTTGGAAATACCAGCTGGTAAGATGGCATTAAAACATTTCAAGACCTATTTAGATTGCTCTAAATGTTGTATTGTGTCCCGAGATGTGAAGATTTCTGCTCTGTCGTTCTTCCCAAGGTACACCTAAGACCACTGCACAAACTGCCGATTGGCAATATGCCGGTGCAGACTAAAAAAGCATAATTAAGGGGCATAATCAGGGATGTCATTCAACATTAAATAGCTTTTTTTTTTTTTTTTGGAGCTGAACCATTAAAATTCAGTTAATGTGTGAGAGAGTGACAACGACAGAGAATGAAGTTGTCGGTGCTGCTTATTTCTGCTTGTTGAAATTCTCTGCCTGTCTAATCTTAACACTTGGGGACAATACAGCTTTTAGAGACATTGCCTCCGATGTCCAAACGACTGTACTGCACATAGACTGTATAAAAGAATCCTCCTTGCAGTCCATGGTACTGCACTCCTTTTTTTTTTTTTTGGTCTCACAGCAGTCAGTGGCTTTGGCCGGGCTTTCTCTTCTATACGGGCTTTGCATGAACAAATGCATTGTGTCATTAGAACGGGCCAATGAGCAGACAGTATACACAGTCTGTCAGTTCAGCCCAGACCCGACCACGGACCGCAGCGAGGCAGAGGAAAAAGTGCAGAACCGCATAGTCTCATCGCTCTTGAATTTGTCCTGTTTTATATGCACCATTCTGCCTCCACTTGAACTTGGACATCAGAGTTTTGGTATTAAATTTAATTCAATATCAATAAAAAAACCCACCCCTAAGATCAGCCACTGACTGTAACATACAACATACAAATAATCCTACATGTAAATATGTTTTCAGAAGCTGATCAAATACAAATTACAAAATACTCAAAAGCAATTAAAAGTCATATTTCTAATACTTTTAATTAAAATGCTCCCCCTGGCTGTTAATCAGCTGGCAGAGCTTACTGAATGGTGTTTGGTAATGGTGGCGGTCCCTAAAAACTCTGAGGATTCATAAAATGTTTGCATGTAAACACACCGGGTTGGTGAATGAATATGAATATGGGACGTAGCGCCGGCGGCTGGTGAGACAGTGGCACTTCTTGGGAAAAGGAGTTGTTCCGCCTGTTTGGAAGCAAGACAGCTGGAAAAGAGCATCGACAATGAATCCCCGACAAACGAGTGTTGTTGTGCATCCTTCAGAAAAAAAAAAGGCAGCTTTGAGTCACTCCTCAGAGGCGGGTTATTGGGTGGACCAGGTCCTTTTGCATTCATTTTGCTCACGACTGGGAGGGAGCTGACAGGTCAAACTTTGAGGACCTATTAGACACGTACAGAGCAGCAAATAGCCAATATCACTTTAAGGTAGGCGAGGTTTATTTCCTCTACAGACGATGTGATCATTTTTGTGCTTAGGTACATACTATGTCAAGTTTCTCAGGTAATTTCAGCCATATCCTTTATCCAATTACACTGATTTTACCTCTGAACCTGTTTTCCAAATATGGTTTTACATGGTCAAAAAAGCTTTTATGAAAATGCAAAACGTCGGAAATTCCAGATGGAAATGATGGTTTATTGGTTTTAGACACTTTGGCAGTGCGTCAGAAAGAAGGAAAACGCAAAGACAAATATAGGGTTCTTTAACAGCAAAACACTAGACACAGAGAAGGCATTAATCACATTAATTAAGGACAAATCTGCTAAAACAAAACCCAGCAGAAAGCAGTCAAACCCTTTACTGCAGCCTTTAACGCATGTGATAACAACACCACATCAGAGGATGCCGGCGCTTCTGTTTCGCGTCCCCAGCTCCTCCAAAAATCGAGCCAGACAGCCTAGAAAAACACTCTGCTCAGATCATCTAAGAGGAGCACTTTTCACACGCCTAACAAAAATCACTAGGCGCAGATACATACCCAGCAAAGTCCTATAAACAATTTTGGCCACTTTTCACAGCGCAGTTTTTCAAAATGATGGCGGGCGTTCTATCTGGCTCATCAAATCCATTTCATACAAACACTGCTCTTATCTCACCCGCGCTCACACTCGCAGGCGTTCCTCAAAAGCAGCCGCAGCTCCCCATTGGTGCGATAAGGCTTTTATTACAGTTTGGAACAAATTGTCAAATAGGTTGTGCTGTTTTATGTTCAAAAAAGAATAAAATATAAATCTGTGTTTTAATATGCTCAATCAGGGAGTGGCACAAAAGATTATAATTCTTGCTGTTCGGTGCTCTGTTGCAGCTATGATTATGATTTCATGTCAGGGCCTCGTCGCGTTCACAGGAGAAACAAAATGACGAGGAAGAGAAGGAGAGCGAGGGTGGGATGGGGGCCTCAGACACCACTCACCTCAACCACGGTTGCCAGGTTACTGGAGGCCATCTAAAAGTGACATTGATTATCAAACACAAAACGAACACTTCTGGTCCTCAAGTCCTCCGGTTATTGGCTCTAATAATAACAGTAGCTGACAGCTAATTTGACCTGTAATGAAACAGCATTAGAGTGTACAACCACGCACCTGTGGCTGCCTCACAGCTGATTAGATTATTAATGACATACATTTCAAATACATATTCATGACAGCATAGTAGTAGCATTTAAATATTAACAAAATCACCAAAAATCATCGCTAATACTTGGGCTATGAACTACAACGATTGGTAGATGAATAACATTTAATAGCTGTCTTTATTGTTTAATTATTGTTGGTTATTGCCAGCCAAAAATTAGGTCAGTTATGGTTTTATTTTGTTTGTTTGTTTGTTTTTTGCTTTTGTGTTCTAGTTTTGAATTCAGTCAATCAATCAATCAATCAATTTTTATTTACAGAATACATTTCATACAGTGGCTGTGACCCAACGTGCTGCACATGACTGAAACACAAGGCGACAGAAGTGAAAGCAAACACACAGAGACGTGCAAAGGCCCCCAAAAAGCAAAGCAACCGGTAAGAGGAATGAAGCAAAAATAGACGAGCAAAACAAAAATGACGAGGCACCTTGAGTCAAAGCTATAGGCTAAAGAGATGTGTCTGAAGTTTTCTTTTAAAAATGTTCACAGAGGTGGAATCCCTCAGATCCTCGGGCGGACTGTTCCAGAGGCTGCGGCCACGGCGGCTAAAAACTGTCTCCCCATGTGTTTTTGATTGATTTGTTTTTGATTGTTTTGGTTAAGATCATTGGGACGACTGGGAGGCCAGCTGCAGACGATCTGAGGGACCCACTGAGTACATATCTTAAAAAAAAACAAAAACAATCTGAGAGATAGGCTGGTCCATTCAGTGATTTAAAAACGAATAAACTCTTAAACCCATCTCTAAAACTGAGATTCAGCCAATGTTAGGTGTTATGTCTGCTCCCTGTCTGGTCTTTTGTACAAATAAAATGAATAAAGCAGCCTTTTTTTTTTTTTTTTTTTTTGCATATTTTCAGCTTTTTTCACAGCCACATTTTTTCAGAGTGCTCACTTGCTGAAGTAGGGTCAAAGACCTGATGAATAGACTGACAACAACAAGGATCTCGTTTCTTTATGCTTGCAAATTAAGCTAACTTTAATTAGTTCCAGCTCCGTTTGACTCCGATGATGCTCTCTCTGAATTTTAGTGAGGGCTTGCACACCTCATCACCTGGTGTATGCGCTTAACTTGCTGTTGTTAGACTTGTTAGATAAATTTATTAAGCAAGCAGCGCTGACACGGAGGAGGCTTGACACTCAGTCGAGCTAATAACTGAAATAAAGAGTGAGAAATGACGTGGCCGTGTGTGCACCAACTTGTCGGCAGCTACACGCCAAGTCAAAGGACACCCTACAAGACCCCTTTAGAGAAATAGAAAAAATGAATATATAAATAAATAAGTGGGTGTGGTCTGAGAAGAAGTGGGTGTGGTTTAATTAGTGTGAGAAGTTATGCTGTTCCTTAGCCCAGTGTAATCATTGTGATGCATCCCTCGAATTTTTATGGTGTTACCCTAACCCAGAGGGAAGTTCTGAGTTTCTGTGGTAGGCCACGCCCCCTGCCACGCCCTCTTTTGACTGGACGGCTTCAAAAGTTAATCAGGTCTTCCTCTGTGGCCCATGACATACCTGGTCAAAGTTTTGCGATGGCGAGTGAATCTGTTCAGAAGTTATGAGACTTTTTGGTGATATGCCACACCCGCCATCAGGCCCGCTTTTGGTCAAGGAGTACAAAAAGTCAACAACTTTCTCCTCGGCCCGTGAACCGACCTTCCCTGGAGCCCCCTCCAACCCCCTGCAGCTGCTACATCGTGAACAAGCTGGAGGTTCATTTGACTAACATGAACAAAGAGGGAGCTGTAGTAATCCAAATTGAGACGAGGAAAACATGGAGGACGTTTTTCTAAAACTGTTAAGTAACACTGACTCGACGTTTGATGTTTCTCAGCTGCCAAAAGCGTGACTGCAGAAGCCCTGTAGCTGCACAACCTGTTCTTAAAAGTCAAATCACTGTGAGCAACCAGTTTATGGCTACTGGCTTCTCAATTTGTGCAGTTAGAAAGGCTAAAAGACTATTTCAGATGTTCTTTCTTTGAGTTAGAAACCCTTGTGTGCCATCCAGTACTTGGTGTCTTTGAGGCAGTTTGTGAGAGTGATTCCTGGGTTTTAATGCAAGGGAAAAGCAACTGAAAGAAACATTATATTTTCCCGATTATGCTGTTGAGTGTTGGCAGTCAGACAGAGGAAGCGGGGTCTTGAAACAAGCCCCGTGGGACCCAGAGGTGAGGAAGAAGTTGACTTGGCTAACGTGACTAAAAATTTTCTATCGGAAAAGCACGGGTTTGAGCCAGAGCAGAGGCTGAGATGGCCACCTGGTGCTTGAGGCAGTTGATTAAAATTGTATGACAGGCATGGTGTGTCAAACGCTGCAGTGAGGTCCAAAAGGCATCTATTGTTTGAAGTAGAATAACACCGTCCCCATGCCACCGGAGGATTTTGTGATAAGCTTACATGGAGGACCAAAAGACTTTGAATTCTCTAGATAACTTAGATCATTTGAAATAACCTTCTAGCCATAGTTTGGACATGGAGAACTGCAGCTACACAAGCTTCACGCTCTGTTGAGGAGATGCAGACAACCTGTATGAATATCGAGTGGTGAGTGAGACGAGCACAAGTGAGAAACAAGACTAACTAAAGACTTAACTGTGCTTAAAATAATCCTAATCACGATCGAATGGTTTGCTAATAGACTAATCAGGACTAATCATCATAGACTTGTGTGGGATTTTTTACTGGCAGGCAGAAATGACATTTCCTTGAAACACAAACAATACAGACTTATGATTTATGCTAACAAATAGGAAACTGGACATTTCATCAAACCTCAGTCTGTTACTTCCTATTGCACTCATCACCTCACTGATTTCATCTTTTTCAGTGGAAACACACAAAATGTTTGATACAACATTGTGTCCTGATCCAGAAATCAGACACGAAAGTCTGACCTATTTTAATCCCCTTCACCAAAGGGGATTTCACAAGTTCATCGTTACCTCTAACGATCCTCCACCTGCCCAGTAGAATTATTAAAGTTCAAAGTCCACTTTGATCATCTGAGAAGTTGCAGACCAAATCTCCCATTCTGCACTGAAATATAAGAAAAAGTCATAGCCCAGTATCCAAAAGTTGATCACACCAACAGTACACTCCTGATCAAAATCTTAAGACCAGTTGAGAAATTGCAAGAATTTACATTTTGCACCGTTGGATCTTAAGAAGGTTCTAAGTAGAGCTTCAAAATGCAAAAAGAAGAAAAAAAAATTGAGTAAGCAATGTATTGCAAACGAGCATTAAATTGAAATAGGCTGTTCATCAGCTGATCAAAAGTTTAAGACCACAGCCTTTAAAATTCCAAATCTTCGCAAAAATGTGGATTCAGTGTCATTTTCTGTCAGGTATCCACACTGTCATGACCTCCTGATCAAAACATTTTGATCAGGAGTGTATACACACCAAGAATACACCCTGAGCATGCTGCACACACACAAGCCCGTTAATTTTTGACAGAAATGTGTGATCGGAGAAACTCGGCCAGTGTGTGGACGGTCACTTTGATGGTGGATGTCTGCAGCCGGACCCTGCCAATGACCATCAGCACTCACTGGCAGCCGACAGGAAAGTGGATCTCTGTGCTTCGTTGTTCACAGCTGATGTGATTTTGTTGCATGAACAATACTTCTACCTGGCAGGTGCAAACTGACTGGAAATCGATTCCACACATTCAAAGCTTCCCAGCCCGGTACAACTTTTCTTTGAGAGCCTGCAGGAAAAAGCATCTCAGAAATGATGCTGGGGGAACAGCTGCATCCATCATTGGGATCGAAGGTAAGCTCTTAAGTAATTTTATAGATTTTTTTCATCGTTGTTGTTGTTGTTGTTTATGGTTTTCTGATTATTTCTGAGAAACAAAATTTTAACAAGAAGCTATGTAATCATTATAGGCAGCACCAAAGCAGTGAAAATACAGTATTTGACCGTTCAATCCTCAAGTGAACATGTTCAACATGTAATTAGGTTTTCTGTGGCCCATGACCAACCATCCCAACGATTTTGGTGGAAATGTGAGCATTCCTCCTCCCCTCTGATTTCCTTGGATGGGGGGCAACCACAGACCACCACAAGACCACCTACAATCAGCCAAAAAAGAGCAAACCATCAACCAAGTTGCTCCCAGTGTGCTAATTTTACAGCATTTCACCCAGCAACTTCCCATATCACCATCAATCTCAGCAATAAGCTAAAGGGACAGCTGAATCTTATTACCCATCTTTATAAAAACACAGTGCAACAGCAGTCAGCAGAGAAACACATACTTGTTATATGGTGCATGAGATCCCAATTCTGCTATCATTGCTGTGTGATCGCGTTACATAAACCCCAGTCCTCGACTTTAGATAGATGTCCACACTTTGTGCTCAAACTGCTGTTCTTTATTTGCAGCCAGAGCCAGTGGTCTCTTATTTTCGGCTGCTTCAGAGGCTGCCTCTTGGAGCCCTGAACACACATCCTCCCCTACCTGAGTAAACTAGTACTGGATGTGGCCACAAAACCATGACAACCAATTTCCACAGGGAGTACTCTGGCCTTTCTAGCCTCACTGTTCAGCCTCTGCCCCTGGTTCAGTGTATCTAAATGCCTACCACTCACATGCCTCCTCTACCGTCCCACTGAGCTCTAGGAAGTGAGCAAGTATTTTGGACCACATTACCGGGTCAGATCTTACTCTGTTACTGACTATTTCTGTCTTAGGTCTGTCTACCTCTGCTGCAGGAAGAGATTTCCATCATTTCCCAGAATGACTTTTGACAAGCCCCAGATAAGGAACTTGAAGTTTTTTTCCCGTTCAGCTATGGGTTGTACATGACTGGAATAAAGACAGCTTGATTTTTGGAGAAAGGCTGCTTTGTGGATATTGAAGCCAGTGTGCGAGTGTAAGTCACCCTTTATCAAAACTCGAAATGTCTATGGCTGCATTGCATTCTGGTCTGTTGAGGCTATTATCGTCTAGGCCGTTTCTATGATAGAATTATCTGGGTCTGATTGTTGGACATTGGTGCAAAATCTTCTCCAGACATTGGTTAAGGAGATACAGGTTTCTATGTGCTTACAGTGGATGAATGAAATCTGGAACTATTTAGCAAAAAATATGTTTTTTTCCTTAGGTTGTGCAACCAGTCAACAGCACAATGCGAGTGATAATCTTCTGAAACAACCATCAATATCTATTTTTTTTATATTATTCTTTGTAACAGTGACATAAATAGTCCAGTTACTGGTAAATATTTGAGATTAAATAATGTAGTGATCATTTTATATCGTTTAGCCGGATTGACCAACACATATTCCCCGTTTAGCAAGTGCTCAGCACCGCCCCCGATGTTCAAAAGACGGCACTGCACTCTGTTGTCTGCATTTCACCACTCATCTGCGAGAATAAGAGAAAAAAGAAAATCCGTGAGAATAAGAACACTACAAAATGGACATGGCACGGCATTTTAAATGTGTTTCAGTGTTTTCTGGGGTGAAGCTGGTAGGAAGGACCAAACACTTCTTACATTTATGTCTTAAGACTCACTCTAACTTCTAGTTTTACTTTCCCACATTTGGACAGAGGTAATTCAAGGACTCCCCTCCCAACTAAGACAGCATGGGACTTCAAATTCTTCTCTAATATTGACGCTAATCATTCTCTCTATGGCTGTGATCCCAAGTTGACTTAATTCCATGCAACAGAGATTTAATGACAAAATTGCATGTGTTGATATTCAGGCCTTAGACTTGTCTTTGGTATTACAGTTACCTGTCGGGGAGCTCAGTCTAATCTAAAGAGCTGTGGGTATGAATTTTTGACCAGAATATTTTAACAATCCTTAGCTTTTTTTTTTTTGTAAATTCAATTGATATTCTCTTCCTTTCCACATGATAAACAAACCCTAAATCTTCTTCAAGCCCAGTTGTGCCGTATTAAGGGGATTTTCCACATTTAGCACAGACAACATCAAATTTCACTCTGGATTTGATACTTGAATAATTAAAACAACAGTTTTATAGCTATTAATACAATTTATTCTGATCACAGCCTAAGGTTTTCTAAATGACAAATCAATGACAATACATAATGTTGGTGAGAAATTAAAAAACCCTCAGCCTTGCTGTTGGCTGTAATTATGAGTTGACTAAGTTAAGCAATGCTTCAGCCATAAGAAAGTGATAAAAAGTGAATCCTCTGCTCAAATTAGACAGTAAATTACTTTATAAAATGCTGTCAAGTAGCACATAGGGGTACATCTCTTATGAAAAAATGCAGAATTTTTCTTTATAGGCTGGAAGAAAACCCATTTCAAGATGAAATCGACCATGGTCGTGATTAAAATGCATTTACACTCCAGTGACGGTCCATATGCATATGAGTAGCATGTTTGATTTTCTATAAGGCAAGAACAATGTTTTTGTTTTTATTTTCTGGGGGTGAAAACACTGATGGAATCATATTTACAGTTGTCATGTGACTTTTTCCTCACTTGGATCCGGTCTGGATTTATTAAGACTCATTTCTCAGATTTCAGTGCAAGACCGTATGGACCCTGTGTCGCCTATGAGACTGTCCTCCTGCTCTTTAAATATGATTCCCAAAAGCTTTCTGAAAAGGTTATGCATGCTATATGGTCTATAGCCCCTTATTAAAAGTAAGTAACAGACACTGTGTACAGAAATATATGTCCAAGGTTTGGTGGTACAGCTGGATCCTGCTTTATTTCATGATTTTAGTACTCTACCTTTTTCTGCCTTACTTAGGTGTCATCCTTTTAGCCCCGCTTAACCTTCAGGCACTTTCACGCACTGTTCCCCCTGTTGCTGAATTTTACCGAACATTTGTCATATGCTGCCGAGAATTTGCATTTTAGCCAGCCTTTTTCATCACCCAGCCAATTACCAGCCTGCCGGTGTTTCCACTGTGGTTCTCCACTTGAACGGCAACGAAAGTTAAAAGTTCAAATTCAAGGGTGTTGATCCTCCACCTGCCCAGAAGAATTATTAAAGTTCAAAGTCCACTTTGATGTACAGACCTTAATCGCTGATACAAAACAATAACAGAATGCCCCTTTGCTGGTTGTCGAACCTCAGTTGCAGGAAGACATTTGAAGCTTTTCAGTCCCTCCTGCTGTTTACGGTGGATGCAACTTTGGTGACTTCGGTGGAGTGAGAAAAATGACTGATTGTTGTTCCACTCAAATAAATCAGCACTGATCTTCGTCCAAGGTCTTTCTGGGAACTCGGTTGGCACCAGCGTATCTTTGAAGTCGACTCTTTTACACAGGTGTCACAGTTTTCCACCGTCGTCTGTGGTCGCGTTCTCAGTCCCGGCCACCGTTTGGCTTGCTCCTGGCCATTTCAGGAGGAGGTCAGTGTTTGTGGTTAGTTTGGTGTTATTAGTTTGATCATTCCTCTCCACTGTGAGCTCTCCAGTGAACTATCGAAGTAGCTGAAATACTCCATCTATAATAAATGTATTTGGCCATTCCTCTGCAAGTGTCTTCCACCAACCACTTTTTGTTACACTTTGGTCTCCTACAGTTTTCTTCTGGAGTGTGTGAGCTGGACACGACCATACTGACATACACCTTGACCTGAGTAACCTGTGACCGTCCAAGTTCAATTTTCAAGATATAAATCTAATGATATAAACCTAATAATTTGCATACTTTCTCAAGACAGCGTAGAATTGTCTATAATTTATTCATTTTTTACAAAGAAGAAGGAATTGTGTAAATTTGCAAGTTTCATCTGCGAAGAAGGTAAGATTTTTGTATTTTCTGTCATGAAGACTGGACATTGTGTAGACATCAGTTCAAAATGGCAGCGTGCCATATTATTTAAAGTCAGACATTTTCGTGCACTGTGGACTTTTGACCATGCAGGTCGAAGGATGTTGTGTTAGAGTTATCATCTGGTTTGCTCTATCTGTGTGTGAGAGTGGTACGACTTAATTAGTACAACAGTTTTTAATTACATCTTTTTCCCCCCAAAGAAAAGCCTAGCGGTGGACTTCATAAGTAAGTACAGGCCCGAGGGTACAAAGGCGTCTTCTTGTTTGGGCCGATAACCTCAAGTAATTTCAGAGCTGTGGCGTGTATTGTTGATTTTTTACGATTTTTAAAACACATTTTAAAGGATATGCTCTTTTTTTGTGTTTTTTTTTGTTTTAAAGTCTATTCCCTTTATTCCAGTCACAGGCACTGTAAAGTAATGGAGGTTACATTTTCACCTTGAGTCATCCAGCGCGCCGTACCGGAGGTGCAGTGTGAGCTCCACAACCACTGCTCAATTCACGTCTACGGGGCCACAACTCGTCAATCATCTTTCAGCGCAAAAGCCCGCTATGCTTTACAGGCAAAGATAATATGGTGCTACACATGCTCACTCTACAAAACAGTGGTAGTTTATAGTCACTGTCACTAAATTCCCTCTTTGTTAGTGGAGTTTGTGCAGTGGAGGGACACATCCAGCCGAGCCCAGGTTAGGCCTGCCAGCGTGTTGAAGAAGTTACAGAAAAGACAGAAAAAAGAGGATGTAGGCTTAATTAGTAGGATAGTTTTTCATTTAAAAAAAAAACAACCTAGTGATGGACTTGATAACTAAACAGGTACCAGTGTATGACGGTTTCCTTTTGTTGGGCCAACAACCCCAAACAAGAAAGGAAGAAAGAAAGAAAGACCTGGCTGCAAAGATGAGTGATTTATTTACTATTTGAAATAGAGAAAAAAAGAGCCACTTTATTAGATCCACCTGCACAATCTAATCCAATCCAATCCAGCTGTTGTGCCATAAAGTTTCCTTTCCTGCTGCCTATAATGCTCAAGATTTCTTTTTGTCACAGTAACAGAGGTGTTCATTCACTTCTGTGTTTGGCATTGAGCTCATAGTTAGTGCTGCTGTTGGACTGGACTGCATTTTAATGAGAGCTGTTTCCACTATTCTGTCCCCCCTCATGTATATAAATAAGCAAGGACAAAAAATTAGAAACACCTCTCAATATAATGTAGTCCAGTGCAAGACCTCTGCAAACTACAACCTCAATAATAAACACAGAATCAAAGTGACACATTCTCCACAATGTCAACACAAACTGAACATTATAAACTTTGTTAAAAGGCAGAATTTAT
>OMLB01062840.1:12063-27009 GCA_900302555.1 Myripristis jacobus | reverse complement strand
TTTTTTAATTGCAAAATTTCTAGTAATTTTTTTTCTGATTTGCTACTAAGCAAAGATAAGATAAGATAAGCTTTTATTAGTCCCACTACGGGGAAATTCACAATGTTCATAATGATAATAATAAAATAGTAATAAGATAATAATAAGAAGAATAAAGTAATAATAAGAAAATAATAATTCATAATGTTCTGATAATTTAATTGCTTCCATTGTTTTGTGCTCATGACAAATGAATTTAACTGACCCTTATCCAAGACATAAAATCGGCAAAGTGAACACTGCTACTATCTCTTCTCATCCTTTCACCACTTCTCATTAAATAAATCTGCTTTCTTAGGCGTTTCTACTTTGTTTTCATTGTTTGCATTTTTTTTCTAGCTTCAGCAGGTCTTTCCATAACAGGTTTATGTCGCCGTATAACTGCAGGTCATTTCATTTAACCTGCCACTGTGACCGGTGGACTGAAAAACGACACCAAAACTCACAAGACTTAAGCTGGCGGTAACTATCTGTCTCAGCTCAGACTCTCAAAATAACGGCCAAAATGACAAATATCATGTAAATAAATTGTAACATGGGGGATTTACTTGACTAGTGCTTTGGAAATAGATTTATATTACCAATACAACAGTGAGTTTGAGTTTGAGTCCTATTTCCTGGCTATAATTGTGCAACTTAAGTACAAATATAAGTACAAAATATTAGGAATACTTGCCAAATACTTGCTCAGTGTTCATGTATTTGGTGTTTTCAGTGGAGAGGGCATTTTTTTGTTTTGCGTGAGTGATAAATTAAAGTTGAAGGTCTTCATGTTCACAGGTTTCTCTGATGAACTTCCTCTTTCTGGTTCTGTGGACGTTTGCCCTCCCGTTTCCACGGTTACGACCTTTGGCGTCCAGCATCTCTGCCGTGTGGGCCTGCGTCATGGTGGTGTGTAAGATGTTTTACCAGCTCAAAGTCATCAAACCGCCCGATTATTCCTCCAACTGCACTGCTGTGAGTACACACACATTTGTCTGTGCGTGTGTGTGTGTGTGTGTGTGTGTGTGTGTGTGTGTGTGTGTGTGTGTGTTTATTTTAATAAGGCAAATCTATAGTCTTAAACAGGATTGAGGAGCACACATTTGTCCTTGCTTTTCGTTACTGTGTATGTCTAATAATCAATTGTATTGTTTTATTATTTTAATCTTTGATTATTTTATTATCTCATCATATCCTTTATTTTATTCTTGCTTTCATGGTTCTAACACTTTTATTTGTTTTATTTTGCTGTTGTGAAGTGCTTTATGTCTATGTTTTGAGAAGTGCTATACAAATGAAGTTTATTCTTCTTCTTCTACTTATTATTATTATTTTCAATGTATGTCAATAAATAACATAGCTTTTCATTAACAGTAGTAATTAAGTGTCCCAAACTAGACATGGATATGCTGAAAATGACACACACAGGACCACACTGGTGATTTTGCATGTTCAGCATAATATCTACAAAATGTAAAAAAATCACATTTCTGTTAATCTTTTCCCAAAGCAGTCCAGTCCAGTTTTGGAACTCTGATATCATTTTTCCTCCTTTTCCTCCATTCATTCCACTACGATATGAAAATGAACTTTCAGACACTTCAAACTCTTCTTCCAACACTGTAATGAATTCGTCCACATCAGTTTTCCTAAAAGCAGCAGCACTGTTGGGCTGTGATGACTTCAACTTGGGCGGAGTGATATGGTCTCTCTGCTGGAAAAAAATAGTCCCCGGGGAAATGTTTGATTTAAATGGCAAATTATCAGTTCCATAGTTTATGAATGGCGATGAAATTGAAAATTGAGGGATTTTGATTATATGTTCCAAAATCCTTAGTGCCCCCACATGATTTGCACAGTGGGTTGTTGAAGTGTGAAATGTGGGTAAACTGTAGTTACGCGGGCTAAACATTCAAAATCGTTGTTTTTTGTCCTTTAACTGTGTATCAGCCCTTATCCGACTCACAGCATTCCCATGATGTCCCCTGCATTTCCTGTCAGTGTTATTGTTATTTTGCTACCATGATGGCAGCAGAGCCCTGTGACGTGAACCTCACACACACGTCTTGTTGCCCGGTGTGTGTCTCAGGGCTTGGCTGTGTCCAACAGCTCGGGGCTGGACGTGGAGGGAAACATGGTGGAGCTTCTCAAGAGGTCCATTCTCTACGTCGAGCCGGTCGACCCGGTCTACTGGTGTGGAGCGCTACTCAAGTGCGAGGGCAGGATCCTTCCCTGTCTCCGGGTACGGTCACACACTTAATAAAGCCCGCTTCCGAGAAAGAGCGCATTCAAAAAGGATCAACACCAAAAAACACCAAAAAACTGTAAAACTATACTTATCCTGATTTAGGGTTCCAACCAATCTGGGTAAAATAGTTTTCCAAATATTCATTTTTAGGAGGCAGAGAAACTTGATTTGAGGGTTATGAGACTGACAACATGAACAGCCTAAAATGCCCTTGAACTTGCTGAGAGTCTGTGATAAAACAAATTTTCAGTGGCATAGTATTTGTGACGGTCACTTTACATTACTCCACAGTACAACATTCATGAAAACATGGTGTACAATTCTGGAAATGTTTTGGAATTTAACTGTAAAATAACTGGAAATGCAAAATAGTATTTAACCAAGGTATAAAAATAATTTGAGACCCTGATCAGGCCTGTTTTAGGAAGTATTTTTCCTGTGTTGTAGAACCACCTGATGGTTCTGGGGCTGCTGGTGTTCGAGGCGACCATCCACCGCCACCAGCTCTACTACCGTCTCCATAACGACCTGAAGCCGCCGCCCTTCAGCATCATCTTCCTGGGCATCACGCGGCAGCACCTGGACCACGGCATCCTGCCCTGCATCAAGTACTTCATCAACTTCTTCTTCTACAAATTTGGACTGGAGGTGTGTGTGTCTGTGTCTGTTTTCATGTATCAGGGGCTGAATTCATGAATGTGTCTCTAAGACAGACGGTAGAAATGACATAAGAGGAAACTGTAGTTCTTAAGTGCAGTTTGTCAATTTTTTCATCCGAATTTAAAGTTTCATTAATTAAAATAAGCATGTTTGTCAATATTAATGCTTTCCTACTGGATAACAGAAAACTTGGCCATATATATTAGGCTACAGATTCATTGTGTTGCATCACTAAATCCATCCAATTTATGCTGAGAGATGCTGAAATTTCAAATAAAGCTTAATAATAAATGTTAATGTTCATATTAGGCGTATGGAAGCTTATTAGGACTTTAAACTAATTGTCACTGTAGGAATGTTAAGACACATGAAGAAAAAATCTGAGAGCTTTCAAAGCAAGAATAACATAAGAGGAAAGTCACGAAAATATCTACAAACTGTTTTTGAGCATTTAATTTCAACTTTTTTTCCTTTTTTGAGATTAAAGTTTAAAAAAAGAGAAGATTGAGAAGATTCTTGACAGGGTTTTGTGAATCAGCTGCTTAACCTTCAGCGCCTGGATCTACATGTGACTCCCTGACGTGCGCCTCGCTCCCTCAGGTCAGTTTAATCGTGGCGGTCAATGTCATCGGTCAGAGGATGGATTTCTACGCCCTGCTCCATTCCTGCGCCTTGCTGGCTGTGTTGTCGCGGCGACGCAGGAAGGCCATCGGGGAGGTGTGGCCTAAGTACTGCTGCTTCACCGCCGGGCTCATGGTGCTGCAGTACCTGATCTGCATCGGCATCCCGCCTGCTCTCTGTGTTGGTATGAAAATCATCAAAATAATAACCCGTGATGACGAAATCTTTGTTTGGCTACTCTCCACTGACGTAATACAGTAATGATTCAAGCTGTTGTCGGTTCATGAAAGTTTTTACAATAGAACAAGTGTCTAATATTGCAAAAGAAGCTGTTTTTTCTCCAGTGGTGCATGTAAAGTTCATCAGTGTTATGTTCTTTTCTCTTTTTCTCTGGTCAGACTACCCGTGGAGGACTGCTCTTCAGCCTCTGACCTCTAACGTGATCAAATGGTTTTACATGCCAGACTTTGCAATGAAGCCCAATCCCTCATTCATATTTTGTGAGTCAGTTTCAGTCCTTTCCTTTCCTTCATCTCTTCTCCTCTCCCATAACAGGCTGTCCTGTCCCATCTTTGATTTTCTTTTAAAAAAGGAAAACGAGTCCCTCCAGCCCAGTCCTCATTGGGATGAGCACCAATAAAGAAGGAATCCTGCCATGTTATCCATTATCTGTGTTCCACATTATATATATTACCTTCAGGAGGGCTGGCCCTAATTTACAATGATGTTGAGTAAAATGACATAAAAAATTGCAAAAGTAATAAATGGTATAAGATAGGGAGAACAATCCATTAAAAACAAGTATATAAATACAGTGAATTGAAATAATTAAGATACAAGACACAAAGACATAATAATATTAACATAAGCAGAACATAATAACATGATAATGTTACTGTAAATGCTCGTCTAACCAGTCATCTCAACCTGTTTGCAGACGACCACCTCCTGCTGCTGTGCTCCTCTCTGCAGTGGCAGGTGTTTGAGGAGGAGAACCGGGCGGCCGTACGCCTCCTGGCTGGAGACAACGTGGAGATCAGCCGCAGTCTGGATCCATGCTCAGTCAACCAGTTCATACCTGTGGACAACTTCCTGCACTGCCGGTCAGAAATACAACCGTCTATACAACCGTTTATTCTAGATTTGCAGAAAAGGAAAGTAAAGCTGAAAGAGAAATTCATCAGAGGACTGGATTGTTGTTCCAGTTGTGTTTCACTGCTGGTCTGATTTGCACTGCTAACAATTAAAGGGAGAAAACTGCATGGCTGTCAAACTTATATCCATTGATTAGCTGGTGTTGAAGGGCAGGACGGAGCACATATTTGTGGAACGATACGAAACTCCTGCTTAGTCACGATTACTGTATTTTGAAAGATTTTTTTAAATCTTATTTATCTTATTTTATTGTTTGTTTGCGAAGGAACAATGTGCATTTATCAACTCTCAAAATATGTAAATATACCTGAATTTGTCAAAAGGCTAGTTTTCATCTGCAGATTTTGTGAGGCATGCTTGAACAACAAAATAAAACAATATGTGCAATCTTTAAAAACATTTACAATAAAGTTAGACTGCAGACTAAACCCAACAGAAGGTATGGGTTAGTAAAATCATAACATACACCTAACACATAAATTATGCAACACATGCAAATACTTTGTTGACTTCTCTGGTCTTGAGTGGGACCTGATTTGCTCTGGTTTTGGTTTTGGCATCTCAACCCTATTTGGATCCGGTCTTGACTCAAACTCGACCGGAGCTAGTCTTTGGCTCGGCTGCAGCGGTCAGTTTAAGTATAGACGTTCTGATGTAGTGTTTTGTTGAGTCAAGGGCCGGGAGAAAGTCCAGTAAATAGATTAACCAGTCCTAACCTTGAAAACAAAATTTTAAAAAAAATGAATTTGGCTGCAAAGTAGATCTTGAGCAGATGATTTTTTCAGACTAACTGAGTGTGTTGGTCCTGTACAGCTTTGGTCCAGCGTCTGCCCTTGACTTGTTTCCTAAGATGAACCATGACTCACCCCTACCCTAAATTTATAGGCCTTGTATTAAAACAGGAAATAGTCTGGACCTTATAATTCAGCACTCAGTTTATTTATCTCTTTAAACAGCTTCCTGCTCTGTAAGTTAGCAGGCAGGTGGAGAATCGGGAGCCCATCACGCTCTTGTGGTCGTATTGAGAGCATTAAGGGGCTGAGTTAGATCATTAATTTATGAGAAACAAACTGACTTATGAAAGCTATTCTGGTAAAATGAAATCGCTGAATAAGCTCTCATGGACATCTCCCATTTACAGGACAGGCAGGGGCTTTCGTCTACGGGCTACTTAATTTTCTCTCTGGCAATCCATCATCAGATTTGCCATCTCATTGTTGACAGAAGACAAAAGTGGTGAAACCAAAGTGCATCAAAATCAGATTGTTTTCTTGGGTGGTGTCCACATGTAACGTTTGGGATCCATCAAATTCATAGAAAGGCCCTCATTTGCCTGTAAATGTTTCTGTCGTTTTCCCCAGATGTGTTCCTACTTTTTGCTATTTTGAATCTTCCGTACTAATAAATTATAAAGCTAATATTGTCTAATATTGCTGTACAACAAATGCACACATGCCTCTTTCTGTTTGCGTCTCGTCGTCAGGTCTTACCTGGACATGGTGAAGGTGGTTGTGTTCAGCTACTTCTTCTGGCTGGTGCTGTGCCTCATCTTCATCACGGGGACGACGCGGATCAACATCTTCTGTCTGGGCTACCTGGTGGCCTGTTTCTACTTCATGCTGTTTGGCGGCAGCGTGCTGATGCAGCCTGTCAGATACATCCTGAGACTGTGGGACTGGCTGATTGGCTACACCTGCTTCGTCATCGCCATGAAGAACCTTCTGTCTGTGAGTTAGAGAACAACTTTAAATACTGTGCAGTGCCACAGGTATTCAAGATAATGACAAATGGACCAATTTAATTTATTTGAATGTGACGTCAGATGTCAGGCTCTCTGGTTCATCATCTCTTCTATAGAGAATAAAATAATTTGAGATAATTAATGTTAGCAACTGAACAGCTAGAAAACATACAGTACAGCATGAGATACAGAGATACAGACACACACTGCTTATAGAAATCAGCTCTTTATCACAAAACGCCAGCATTTGTGTCGTATTTTGATGTTGAAAAGATTTGGCTACACACTGTGTTGCAGCAAACTGTGACATAATCCAAATGAATTTCCTTATGAAGCAGATTAAAGGAGATTGAAATTGCAGCTAAAAATGTGATGATTTATAGCGGTTAAAGCTTGATCATCAAAAATTTGAATTCAGATTCAGTACCTCGTCCAAGTTCATTTCACTTCATTTTCTATGTAGATACTTATTATGATATTCTCTGGGTCATGTGATTGTCTCTATTTGGTTGTTGCAGCTATCCAGGTGAGGCCACACATGTATTGTTTGTTTCTAAAGACCCGATGAAGACCCACAGTGGTCGAAACATCTTGGCTTTTTCATGATTTAGCCACTACAATAAAGGCTTTTAGAATATCTCCTTCCTCACTTTTACATTACTCTTGTCTGACGTTTTCCACGTTTCCAAGAGCACTCGACACGTTTTTGATCTTTGTTTGATCATATGGTGCGATCAGTCATCTTTTTTTCTGTTTACCTCGTCCAAGTTGCTCTCACATGCATGATCCTATTGAAAATCTCTGGCTTGGACGGCCCTGTAGCTCACTTGGTAGAGCACATACTGCTTAAATCCTTACCGCAGCAGCCTGGGTTCGAATCTGAGCCCATCCGAGGTGGGCTAGGTGGAGTGTTTTGGAGAGGGGAAGCGAGTGTGCATGTGGATGTGCACATGACATGATTGGACTGAGATCGCAGTTCCTTGAAGTGAATGTTTTGATGTTTGCAGCCCAGACGGATGTTAACAAACAGACCCTTTTCTCAGTGGTTTTAGAGTCCCTCAGACCCTCTGTATATAATGGTAATTTCTGAAACTGATGAAAAAGATACACCTTAAAATTTCACAGTTATACGCCGTTTTGTCTTACTTGTTGGTGCTTTACTCTCCTCCACTCTCTCTCTCCCCTTTGATTTTTCTGTCTGTCCTGTGATTGGTCAGCTTGGCTCGTGTGCCTACCTGGACAGCCTGCTAAAGAACGGCTGCTGGCTCATCCAAACCTTCAGCATGTTCTGCACTATCAAAGGCTACGACGTCCGTGAGTCTCAACGTGGCAACCATAACCGTTTGTAGAGGAGAGAGAGGAATTTAATACACAGCCACATAAGTGTATGCATGCTCATTAGTGTGTGTGTTTGTGTGTACATATGGGTATGTGTGTGTCTGTGCACTATAATGTGTAGATGTTGCTGTTTATTCCTGTTTCCTGTGTTTTAACCCCCATAGCGGAACCTGACGATGAGTGTGAGCTGCCGGAGGGCGAGGCTGGCATCGTCTGGGATGCGATCTGTTTCACCGTCCTGCTGGCACAGAGGAGAGTTTTCCTCAGCTACTACTTCCTCTACGTGGTGTCAGAGCTCAAAGCCTCTAAGATACTGGCCTCCAGGTTCGTACCCACAGACACAGAACAACCTGCCTCAACATTTTTCAATACATCCCACTCTGTTTTTCTTTGTTTTTTTTAATCTTTCAACAATTTGTAACGGCACTTCAGTACAACATTTGGTTGACTTCACTGCACCACCCTGTGACTAGACTCAACTAAACCAAATGGAAACTGACTGAAAACTGAAATAGTATTTTCTCCGACTCTTCCAAGGGGCGCTGAGCTGTTTGAGGCCAAGGTGAAGAAGCTGGTTGCTGCCAGACTGGAGATGGAGCAGAAATCGGTGGAAACACTGAAGAAACAGTGAGACACACAACACACCACTGCAGTTTCAGTCATTTTTTTTTTCGACAATGTTTATTATAATAACACCCCCACCCCTATCTTTCGTGTGCCTATTGTGTGTTAACCTTTAAAAAGACTGAAAATACAAAAAAGTACATTTTCTTGTCCTCTCTCCTCCTGCAGGATGGAGAAGATCAAATCCAAACAGAAGAGTCGACCTGGATCAGGAGACGAAGCGAAGCCTGCCGCTGCCGATCAGGAGCTGCAGGGTGAACAAACTCAGTCTGTCTCTGTAGCGCCGTTTCTGCTGCACACAGCGCAAACAAGCAAAGCATATGGGTGTATTTTCCCGTTTTTTCAAAGCAGCTTCCTCATCAGATTATGTGTTTTATTTCATTTCTGTCACCTATAAACTGTAACGTTTAACCACTTCTGTGTCTGTTCAGTTCCTGTTTTGTGGCAATGAGAGATGTTTTACCTTTAGGCTAAAATATATTGTTAAAGGATATGCATTTAATCATTTTTACTGACAAAGGAGTGTCCATTCTGTTTCACTCACCATTCTCCCAAAATTGCACAATATCCATAACAATAATTGTGCTTTAAATGATATTCAAACAAGTGATGGGTTAATCAAATTAATACCATTCTTGAAAGGCACATTTTGCTTATTTGTTTAAATACTTGACATTGTGGAGCTCAGCAATCTTTATCAGTAAGATTATTCTCTCTGAATGAGGGAATGTAGAGTGCTGTATGTAACTGGGTTGTATTTTTTTCCAGACAATGAGGAGAAGGCAAAGAGAGATGCTGGAAAATGGTGGAAACCCTGGGTCTCTCAGCCCGGAGGTGAGTAACGGTGCAAGGAGTGACGAAAGCCATCTAAATCTGTGCTTGACGCTCTCAGAGGGACACAAAAAGAGAGTGAGAGTAAAAAGATTGCTTAGGCATTTGTATTCATTTAGTAGATATCACTTTTTTCCCTTAAATTATTCCTACCTGTGAAAGAGAAGTTGCTAAATAACAATAATAATAAAAGGGTCTCTCTTAAGTAATTTTGTCATTTTTCACTCATCATATATGATCTTTTTCAGCATGACTTCACATTCATAAAGTTCAATAAATTCATGACTAGACGCTGGTCAGGATCAGGTGCCTTGCTCAAGGGAGTCCCGGTAGTAGATGAATGTTTTATGACACCGCTGTGTTTGCTGTAGTGGAGAACAACTGTGGCTACCACCTGTTTGAGAGCGACAGCGAGGAGGAGGAGGAGGAGGTTCAGGAGAAGAAAGAGGAGGAGGCGCCACCAAAGAAGAAATCAGCGTTTCAGGTGAACGTGATGAAAACAGCAGAAACACGACAGACAAAATAATAAAGTCCTCCCTGACCGGTGTTAGTCCGCAGCCTCGACGTAGCTGCAGAAAACAAACAAAAACAGAAACAATCATTTGGTCTTTTGATTTTTTGGCATGTTTTTACAGCTCCATGTTGTGAGTTGTGATGCTTAACGCAACATATGGAAGTCCGGCTTTTTAAACCAAGAATCTGAGAGTTCCCAATCAATCAATCAATACATACTTATTTCATCTGGATCAGTCACCTCAGGTTGGAAAAAAAACCCACTGGCAGTATTACCATGGTTTGAAAAAGTCTTCATTAACAGCTGTTGATGTGGCCTGATGAACTTGGGCTGTATTTTTTTTCCAATCACATAAAAATGTTTGACAGGGTCTCCAAAGTCCATGGGTCACACATTTCTTCTCAACAGTGGGATCCAAATTTAAATCAAAGCGTGCAAATCCCAACTGGAGGTTTTGACTTGACCACGCAGACTAATTTCCCAGTAATGTAACTTTATCGGTGGAGATGTGTGACCGTGTCCTCGATGTCGCAGCTGGCCTACGATGCCTGGGTCACCAGCTCTAAAACGGCCCTGAAGGACCTGAAGAAGGAGAAGAAAAAGATGAAGAAAGAGGAGACGAAGAGAGCGAAGAGAGAGCTGCGGAAACAGCAGGGTGAGAGAGGGGAAACGGGCTTATCGATCGGGGGGCGTTGAATTTGATTTTTGATATCAGTTTGTCTGGATAGCTGAGTCTAGTCATGTTTTTCTTTATATTCCAGTTTCATAATGGTGGGTATAATCCACTGTCCTGCATGCAGCCCTTTACAACAATGTGGTGATATAGTGGCGTAAAATGTAAATGCAAATTATTCACCCAGATTACATCAATTGGATCTCACCTAACAGAGCAAGTGCAGGTCTTGTTGCATGAAAATGTGGTGGCAGCAACATTCAGTGGCTTTTTTTCCCAGGCATTGAGAGAGCAGACTCCAGCGAGGATGAGTTGGATGAAAGCTGCGTGGAGGAGGAGAAA
Source organism: Myripristis jacobus (assembly GCA_900302555.1). Taxonomy (NCBI): domain Eukaryota; kingdom Metazoa; phylum Chordata; class Actinopteri; order Holocentriformes; family Holocentridae; genus Myripristis; species Myripristis jacobus. The sequence continues at coordinate 16,241 of OMLB01062840.1, read as the reverse complement.
GAAGAGGAGAAAGGTAAACATGACAAAAAAAAAAATCATAAAAGCTGAGAAATGACAGAATCAGCATTTGCTTTTCCTATAATTGTGCCAATAGGTCTCAATGCGATATGAATCTTTAGTTATTGAGCGACCTTCTCATTCAGTCTGCTGACCTCTACCATTGATACTCCAGCTGTTTACTCCCCTAACATTCGTTTCCTTCCCTGACAGAAAACATCTTCCAGCGCTGCATCAACACCCTGAAGTTCGGCTGGGCGTTCGTCCAGTCGCTGCTCGACGATCTCACTCAGGGACTGAACTCCTTCTGCAAAGACAACCTGGACATTTCCAAGGTGCTGCGCTTCGAGAGAGCCTTGCTCAGCCAGCAGCAGAAGAAGGTGATAAATAATAACAAAGCAAATTCAACCAAATGCCTGTTTTTGTGCTCTGGGCGCTGCAGACAAAGAAAATCCTTTCATACATTCATATGATATCAGAGTGACATTTCATACATTAGACATGCAAATGCCAACACATTTTAGATTAGGTTTATTTATTTTGTTATTAAAATATTCAAATAAAGGAATATTTCAATATACAAAATATCGGTTAAAATTTTTTTTCGGTGAATAAAGTTAGACTGTTTCATTCTGAATAACTTGGCAAGATGGAATGGCAGAAGAAATTGTAAAAATCATCTTAATGAATGAACATATGTATTTTTTAGCATGAAAGTGTGAAAATTTGAAGATAACTACATCTAAATAAATTATCAGTGATCAGTGACACTTTTTCCCTGCTTTGTCCTCTTTGGTTTGATCGCCCTCTCCTCCGCCCGGCAGGGTCGGGAGGTGAACCAGGAGAGTGTGAAGCAGTTTTACCAGAACTGGATGTCCCGTCAGAACACGTCGTCGTCTCAGGACGAGCTGGACGAGCTGGACGAGCCCCTGCCCCCTCCCTCCTGGCCGCCCGCCGAGCCCTCATCTCATCACGCCTACAGCAAGCTGAGGAACCAGGCGTCCAAGGTGTCCTGGGCCAGCAGCGTCTCCAGGTGTGTTTCTGCGCCGATCCGCTGTCCTGCAGCAACGGCCAACCTTTAAAGAACTCAGCTCGATCAGTCACACACTTTTGTTATGTGTGTTTGTGTGTGTATGTTCATGTGTTTGTGCTGTAAGTGTGACGGGGATGTGGTTGAGGGTGAACCCACCTGAGCTCACCACACCTTTACCTTTTTAGGCGAACATAAACCTTATCTATTCATATTATTTTGAGGTATTTGCAGCCATATGTGATATTTACTTTATTATTGAGTACACCCTCCTAGCCTGCCACCCATATTCATGTGACCATTAATCATACAATAAGTAAAATTTACACCTTAATTTATTATGTGTACCCATAAATGCCTATTCTAATTGTGGTAGAATCACAAAAAAAGCTACAAGAAATTCTGGCAATTGTTTCATTTTTTTTTTTTTAGTCAAAACATTTGAAATAAACAAAAATTTATTTGACCGACCTTGAAAAAATGTACAAGCATGTGTTATGCAAGGGGCAACATTTTATTAGTCTTCAAATCTAAATTGTTAGTTATAATTGGGATTAATATATACATTTTCTCGAAATTTGGTTTTGTTGCAGGGGTTTAATGTGGAAACTGAGATATATTGATGGGATAATATTGTGATATTAAATTCTGGATGTCGCCCAAGCGTAACCTCCAGTCAGCAGAGTGAATGGTCTTCAGTGGCCTCCCTGATGTTACAGCTGCCAGCTTATCATTCATATAAAACACACTAACACAGTATTTACAGCCTCTCTTCATGTTGCTGCCCGCTAACCTTCCCCTGGTCTCTCGCAGCTGCATGACCGATGAGACGATGCTGGGCTCGAGGCAGCCCACCCAGGAGGACCTGGACGAGCCTCCTGCCGCGTCGCCCGCCGCCAACCAGCTCAGACGGAGGCTCCTGAAGACGGCCAACATCGACCTCACCTCGTTTGACGGCGATGGGCCCCCACCGAGGTGACGGGGAATCCCTTGTTACACACACACACACACACACACACACACACACACACAGAAGCCATCCAAGAGATTCAAGCCAGATCAGAAATTTCATAATTAAAACAACAAGTTAGTGCCAGTCTTTGTAGAATAAAGATACAAGACTCTGTGCCACAATATTATCTCAATGTGAAACTTAATGTCATTTTCTGCATTACTTGACATTTTTTTGCATTTCTTCAGTTCTCTATTTTACTTCTCTGGCATTTTCTGATATATTCCTGCTATATTTTTATATGTACCATTAAAGTCATGTTACACGCCGTACTGTGCTTTATATATTTTGTATATTGTGCAAATTGGGCCAGTGGTTCAGCTGGATAAATGTCTGACTGTCTCCTTTGCCCAAAAGCCTTGAAGATGTCGCTCCTCAAAAGGAAGAGGAGGAAACAGGGGATGCTGAGGAGGAGGAGAAAGCAGAGGATGAGAAGAAACAGGGGCAGCAACAAGAGCAGAAGAAGGAGGAGGAGGAGAAGGAGAAGGAGAAAGAGGAGGAGAAGGAGAAGGAGAAAGAGGAGGAGCAGGCGGAGAAGGAGGAGATAGAGGAGATGGCGGAGCAGGAGGAAAAAGAGGAGCAGGAGGAAAAGGAGGAGCAGGTGGAGAAGGAGGAGGAGGAGGAGAGAGAGGAGGAGCATCATGAGACGGAGCTGCAAGAGCAGGAAAAGGGATCACAGGAGAGAGAAGAAGACGAGGAGCACCCTGACCACCCACAATCCCTCTCTCTGGGGTTCAGGGAGGGCGAGGGAGACAAAAGTCTGGATCTCCCAGAATCCCCCAGGCCTCTGAGTCAGGAAACGAGGAACCTCACTGCGAGCGAGCTGCTGCTCAACAAGTCAGTCAGCACGACAGACTTATCATTTAGCAGTAGATCAGTAGCTGGATGCATTTTTCTTTATTTTTATCCTGAGAAATTTCCTTTCTCAGATTATTCTAGTGCATTGTGTTGGCCCCTTCATTTTCCTACTGAGTACAAATCTAATTCTAAAGCCTTGCCTTTTTGGCATCTAACACCATCTCTATTTCTGTCTTTGTCTTTTTTCCCTTTCCCTCTCTCCTCCACCTCTGTCCTTCCCCCCTGCAGCATGTTTCAAAACGACGAGATCTCCGAGTCCGACAAGTTCTACCAGACGCTGCCGAGGCCGGTGAAGCTGCTCTTCGCCCTCTACAACACCATGGTGTCCAAGTCGGAGATGCTGTGCTACTTTGTCATCATCCTCAACCACATCGTGTCCGCCTCGTTCCTCTCCCTCATCCTGCCCATCCTCATCTTCCTCTGGGCCATGCTGTCGGTGCCCAGGCCCACAAAACGCTTCTGGATGACCGCCATAATATACACAGAGGTGTGATCTTTGAATGTGAAGGGAGTCACTCCTATAAATGCTGTGGGGTTGTACATAATAGATAAAAAAAACACACAGATGTTTATATCCTTTACAGCAGCGGTTCTCTTCTTTTCTTTTTCTTTTTTCATCGCTTCTTGAAAGGACCTCTAAGGTTCACACCACTCAGTATTTTACAAGAAAAAATCTAAGAGGAAACTATATGAATATTCAAAAAAAAAAATGAGTTTTTTCTTAACCTCTTTAACTGCCTAATCTCATTGGTGGGTGTGTTATTACTGCGTGGCTGAGCTTTACTTAAAATTTAGTGGAGATCCCAACGTTTTCAAGGATCCCAAATGTGTCCCACTAACCTGCAGGGAAATGTTTACAGATATATATATTTAATGCTTCAGCCATAAAATAATAGCACCTTGGGTTTGAATATATTTCGATCTGTAAGACTCTTTTTTTTTTCCAAATGATGGATTAATCATTTTGGGCCGAAACTGCCCTCAACCCTCTCGTGTGTCTGCAGCTGACCGTTGTGGTGAAGTACTTCTTCCAGTTTGGTTTCTTCCCCTGGACCACCTCCAAGTACCGCGGCATCAACGCCGAGCAGCCCTTCGCTCTGCCCAACATCATCGGGGTGGAGAAGAAAGACGGCTACGTTCTCTTCGACCTCATCCAGCTGCTGGCTCTCTTCTTCCACCGCTCCATTCTCAAGGTGCTGAAATTGATCATCTCCTTAAAATACACCAGCATGTAAAATATACTTGGTATCCATTTTATGATAAATATGAAAAGTACACATC
>OMLB01062840.1:0-12043 GCA_900302555.1 Myripristis jacobus | reverse complement strand
ACTTTTTAAAAAAAGGTTGCAACACCCGCCATATGTTGTGAAAGCAGAGTGGGGAACGCTTCAGCTAAAAGACCTATTTTCCATTTCTTGAAAGGACCTCTAAGGTTCACACCACTCAGTATTTTACAAGAAAAAATCTAAGAGAAAAATATATGAATATTCAAAAAAAAATGTGTTTTTTCTTAACCTCTTTAACTGCCTATCACATTGGTGGGTGTGTCATTACTGCGTGGCTGAGCTTTACTTAAAATTTAGTGGAGATCCCAATGTTTTCAAGGATCCCAAATGTGTCCCCCTAACCTGCAGGGAAACATTTGTAGATATATATGTATTGTATTTAATGCTTCAGCCTTAAAATTATAGCATCTTGGGTTTGAATATTTCGAAATGATGGATAAATTGTTTTTGGCTACCCTCAACCCTCTCGTGTGTCTGCAGCTGACCGTTGTGGTGAAGTACTTCTTCCAGTTTGGTTTCTTCCCCTGGACCACCTCCAAGTACCGCGGCATCAACGCCGAGCAGCCCTTCGCTCTGCCCAACATCATCGGGGTGGAGAAGAAAGACGGCTACGTTCTCTTCGACCTCATCCAGCTGCTGGCTCTCTTCTTCCACCGCTCCATTCTCAAGGTGCTGAAATTGATCATCTCCTTAAAATACACCAGCATGTAAAATATACTTGGTATCCATTTTATGATAAATATGAAAAGTACACATCACTGGCACACCTCAGAGTCCCTCTAGTGCAGCTGGTTTTGCCGGTTGAAATCAGATCCTGTTTGACAAATGTTTTCCGATGTGTCCTTTGCTCCGCAGTGCCACGGCCTGTGGGACAACAAGGAGGTGGAGATGCCTGATTTCTTCAAGAAGATGAAGAAGAAAGTGGATAAGAAGAAGATGACGGGAGGAGACAAGCCGGGAGCCGCGGAAGGAGCTCCACGCCGGCTGAGGTTCCTCCCCCTGCAGGCCTCCACCACCTCCATCTTCTGTAGGCGAAAGAGAGGCGACTCTGGAGAATCTGATGGTGAATATTCAGAGGAAAACATACCCTTAACTCCAGTACATTCAGGTGTTTCGATCCAAATCTGACCCTGTGGTTTGTGTAACCCACTGCCAGAGCTATGGATGGATGTGTTGGCTGTGTGCAGAAAGTTTTGAATCTGGTAAGACTTGAAATGCAAGATCAGTGAGGCCACCTTAAAGGCAAAATCCACCCTAAAACACTTAATCCTAGTTTAAAAACAGCTATTAGAAATACCGTGCATTTATTGGCCCATTTGTTGTGTGGTGTTTTTTTTTTTTTTTTTTTTTTTTTTCCTTTGGATAATTGGCAAAACAAAGATCAAAACATTAATGGTAAATTATGTGCAGCAGTCATGTATGGGGGGGATCCATTGTTGAAGAGGCACAGATACTAATTTCTCCACCGACAGAGGCTTCAATAGACCAGAATGCAATGCAGCCACATCATGCATATTTAGTAAGGGATGACACTGTCGCTTTTTTCTCTATTGGAAACTCTCACTCTCTTGCTTCCACTATATTATCTCATCACATATACTCTCCTCACATATAACCTGCTGCTCCATGCAAAAACCTTTTGTCCGGGTCCTGTTGAGAGGAAATTTGGGAAATGAAGGAAAGCAGTAACTCAAGTGGAAGTCGAGGAAGCAGGTTTAGGGAACATGGGTGCGACGAAAAGTTAAATTACAACACCTCATGTTAAAATAATTTCTGATTGGTGATATATGACAGTCGCGGAGGATCTTGGGAGACTCTAAGCAGACTCCAGTGGCCCGCCTACCACATTCACAGTTAAGGTTAAGGTTAAGGTTAGGGTTAGGATTAGACGTATGCAGGTACAGCACATTCAGTATCGCGATGCGGACTGTTAAGTTCACAAATGTTCAAATAACATGAGCTCTTGTCTTGAAAATGAAGCTAGGTTTGGGTTGGAGGGTTGACTAATTTCACTTCATTTCCACTGTGTGTCACATTCATAAAGTTCCAGCAATATTGTAGTGTAGATGTACCTGAAAGGAAGAGACGCCACTTTGCTGCCTAACAATAAGCCTCCCCGGTGTCATTAACATTTTCCCATATCGTGTTTCCTTTTATTTACTGGAGAGGTGAAGCCCAAGAAGCCCCCGAGGAAGAAGAAGCGGCACCGCCAGCACAAGGCCCCCCTGACCAGGAAGCAGAGGATGAGACAGCAGATCAGGGAGAGGATGCTGCAGGCCAAAGCCGCTGTCATCGAAGTGTGCGTGGCTTCACTTTCTCTGCTCGTTCAAAATCACCCCCAAGCTACTGTGTTTGTGGCTCTTGTCTGATGTATTTGCTTTTTGGTCCCTCAGTTTCCAGTAGATCAGGTGGGCAAAGAGGGAAGCGTCCTGCCTTTTGAACTGTTTTGGTGTTATCTGCCTGTCTCATTGTCCAGTAGATGGCCAGTTTGTTTGTTTTAACTGGTAAGAGTGGTGCTGATGTCAGATGATGTTAAAAACCACATGGAAACTTTTCACATTTCAACTTGAACTTTAAGACGAGCTCAAAAAAACTTCACACAGCACGTTCAAGGAAAAAGATGTTGGTTTGCTCATTCACTGCTGTTTGTATTTAGCTCAGTTTGTATTTAAGCAATAATTCATCGCCTGTGCTGTGGGTAGAGACGTGTTCACACCTGAGAATTTAATTTGGGAAAAAAATGGGGGCAGTTACAAAGGATGGGACACTTGGACCACCACGTAAAAGTCGATACAGCCAACATCATCGTCCTGAACCCTGTCTCTCCTCATGAATCTACAGAAACAGGATTAGAAATGCTGTTTTCTTTTCTTTTTTTTCCCCCCTTCAGTGCCCTGCACATTTACCTACCCATCAGGCAGTTCTTCTATGACATCATCCACCCAGAGTACAGCCCTGTGTGCGACGTCTACGCCCTCATGTTCCTCATCGATGTGGTCAACTTCATCGTCACCATATACGGATACTGGGCTTTTGGGGTAAGACTGCATCAGTGTTTATGTAAATGAATGCAAACACATAAAAGTGGATTCTGTGAATGGGTGATTACAGACACAGATTGGCGTTCTGCTGCTCCACGTTCAGCTAAAACTCCTGCCACCAGCTTCTCAAACAGTCTGATCCGTCTCCCGTCAGAAATACAGCGCGGCGGCGGACATCACGGAGTCGCTGTCGGAGGACCAGGTGCCCGAGGCGTTCCTGGTCATGCTGCTCATGCAGTTCGGCACCATGATCGTGGACCGGGCTCTCTACCTGAAGAAGTCCCTGCTGGGGAAGTGTGTGTTCCAGGTGGTGCTGGTGTTCGGCATCCACTTCTGGATGTTCTTCATCCTCCCCGGGGTCACCGAGAGGTCAGGGCTCCGTGACCGAAGTGCCGCGTTTATGCATTTATTTACTGATCCAAAACACAGTTAAAAAAATATAATGTTCTCCAAATCATTCCTTTTTAAGTAAACAATCATCCTACAAAAGTGCACAAACAAATACAAGTAATACAAGTAATAAACAACAGTAGAACAAGAAAGAAAAGACAAAAATAATGAAACACCAACAATTGCCACACTGATAACAGATTTTCCTTTTTCTTTTTCAAAGCCACTGATGCCATAGTCAAGTTTTTCCTTGTTTTTCCTTTTTTTCCCCTTTTTTTATACCAATATCTCTCTCTGTCATCGTCTCTTGTTCTCTCCACAGGAGGTTCAACAGCAACCCGATCGCCCAGCTCTGGTATTTTGTCAAGTGTATCTACTTTGGCCTGTCTGCCTACCAGATCAAATGTGGCTACCCCAACCGCATCCTGGGCAACTTCCTCACCAAGAACTACAACTACATCAACCTCTTCCTCTTCCAGGGGTAAAACCAGCGTTTATTATAAGTCTTATTAGATGAGAAGTGACTGGTTTGATGAGAGAGGGATGGTGGTAATGACCAGAATAAATACAAGTATTATTTTCCAATTCATTAAATGCATGCTTTATATTGAGGTTATATAATATGCACTAGGAGACGTGACAAATTTCTTCCTCCCCTCCTCTCCTCCTCCTGTTCCAGTTTCCGGATGGTTCCCTTCCTGACCGAGCTGAGGGCAGTGATGGACTGGGTTTGGACCGACACCACCCTGTCTCTGTCCAACTGGATCTGTGTCGAGGACATTTATGCCAACATCTTTATCCTCAAGTGCTGGAGGGAGTCTGAGAAAGTAAGCTTGATCTGATCATTTCAACAGGAGGTGAACTCTCTGGCGATCAAAGTCACTGTGACTTTTCTTAATTTTTTTTTTTTTTTTATTTATTTCTCTTGAAGATCTGACATGGATGTAGAGAACTATGCATCCCACTTTAATTTGTGATTTAGTAGATTTTTAAATGATTTAATTTTATCAGTTGATGACATTATTATATAGAGCTACCTTATGAATTAAATATTTTAGTTGATGTTGGTTGTGCATCTTTGTGGTTGCGTTATGTATTGTTTGATTTAATGCGTAGTATGAATGTGTATGTATCTCTTGACATTGAAATATAGTTCAAAAATACTTGATGGGGACCTCAGGAGTAGCTGCTGTTATAATACAGTAGCTAACAGCAATCAAAACAAACAAACAAATAAACAAACATACCTCTTTCATCATACAGTACGCTCTGTTTCCTCGCCTTGCTGTAAGAAATAAATCAGTGTCTGTACTGTTGCTTTATCACCAGCAGATGGCACTGTTGCTCTGTTTCAGTTCAGCCAGTTTAACCTCCACCAGCCAACACCTGTATTACAACTACAGTATCATCCATAATCCTTTCCTTATCGTCTTTATCCCAACTCATTTTATACGCCGCTGTAATAAACTCAACAAAATATTGATGCTCCCGCTTTTTAAAATTCTTACTTGTAAGAATATACGATATTCTGAGTTTGTCAGATTTAATTTATTCTTAATCTCATCAAGAGGATGCCATTCAGTCCTACCAAACCTAATCTCAAAGATTACTCCTGACTTATTCTGTATGGAAGCTAAAAATGTAAGATATGGACCAGATTTTCTTTATTTATGTGCCAGAGCGGGTAACTGGGTTTCTGAGAGGTTTTGATTCCTTGGATAATTTATTGTTTTCTCCCCAATCTTAACCCAATCAGAATCCTAATCTGGTTCATTTACAACATTGGTATTAATGTATTAATAATCTACTACCATCTGTATAAACTGTTCCAAAAACATACCTGAATTTCCTCTGTGTTACTCAATAGACTGAATAATCGTTATAATGAATAGTAATGTCATTGTCCCTGTAATTCTTGCAGAAATACCCCCACCCTCCAGGACAGAAGAAGAAGAAGGTGGTGAAATATGGAATGGGAGGATTCATCATCTTCGCTCTCATCAGCATCATCTGGTTCCCCCTGCTCTTCATGTCACTGGTCAAATCAGCTGCCGGAGTGACCAATCAGCCGCTAGACGTCTCCATCCAGCTCAGCATAACAGGATATGAGGTCAGGATGGACACACACACAGATCATGACTTAATGTCAGATTTATGGTTTATTTATTAGATGTGTATTGTATTAATCTGACACTGAACTGTCTGTTGTCTGTATTTGGAAATATATCCAGTGAAGTTGAAATAGTGAACTGGTATAACACTGAAATGGTATAATAAAAGTCAGGAATGATATTTTGTCCATAAGAGTTACCACTTTCTTCAACATCACCATTTAACACATTTGCTTCTTTTTTTATGCGCCTTAATCACTTCCCTGTCTTGATCTATTATACAGATATCCTTCCCCTTCAAAACAAAAGCTCTTCTTAAGCAAGAGAGCATAATTACAGTGCATAATTACTGTCAGTTTCTAATGTGTGTGTCTAGTTGTGAATATTTATGGTGAAGTGTGTCTTTGCGTGTGTTTTCTCAGCCTCTGTTCAGTATGAACGCCCAGGAGCAGAACTTGGTTCCTTTCTCAGAAGCTGCGTTCCACCGAATCACCAACACCTACGCCACCCACCCAGTAAGAGGCAGTCCACTCCTCAGTAAAACCCAAACTCCACGGCCTGGGTATCAACTCAAGAGCAGCCCATGATTAGACTTTGTAGCGTCTGTAGCATTGCTGCATGAAGTTAAATAATGCATAAAGTTCATTAATACCACCCATGGTACAAGTATGCTGAAAAAAAATGCTCATTAATGGGTGAAGTCGCTCAGTTATTGACCTAATTAGCATACCTGGTGATTGTGGTGGCGATACTCTGAGTAACATGGTATTTCAGTGTGGATTCTATTAGGAAGCATTAAAAGGGTTTTTTAACATGCAAAAGTGACTGCATTTAACACATTATACCCTAAGCAGTATGATGAATTAATTAAATTCAGAAAACTATAGTGAAGCTTAGTGCTGAAACAATTAGTCAGTTAATTGATTCATCGATCAAAAAAGAATTAAATGATTATAATTTTGATAACAGCTAATTTTTGTCAGTTATTAAGCCATTTGTTGATTACAGCTTCACTAAGGTCACTGAGATGTTAAGATTTTGTTATTTTTGACACTTTCAGACTAAATGATTTCTTGACTAATTGAAAAAAATATATCAAAAAGACATATTGCAATATATTGCAGTCCTTGCCTTGATATTTATTTAAGCAGGTGTGCAAATCTCTGCCTCTCTCTCTCCCTCTGCCAGTCGGCGATGCAGTTCCTGATGAACTACATGGCGGAGGACATCATTATCGCTAAGATCAAGAGCGATGCCAGTCTGCTGTGGAGCATCAGCCCAGCCAGCCGGGAGGCCATGATCCAGGAGCTTAGCAACTCCACACACATCTACATCACCTTACGATGGACGCTGCTCAGGTCAGCGTGCGCACATGAACGTGTTTGCATGCACGTGTGTGTGTGTGTATTTACAGTTGTACGGCTGTGACTGTGACTTTGCATGAGTGATTAAGCACTTTTACAGTACATACCTGTGTTTACCTGCAACTTGTGTGAATGTGTGCATGTGTGCAGGATGTGTGTGTCCATATACAGTCCACATACGTGCACTTCCTGAGATTAAGAGGCAAAACTGAAGTTGCTACATATTTTTTTTTTTCCACATGCTATTGTATGCTCCTCCCCCGCCTTCCTCAGGAATGCATCTGTGTCAATGAACGCAGAGGCGATGGGAGAACACACTGTGAAGTATGAGGATAAGGACTTGAGGGACGGGATCGTCCACATGCTCAAAGGCACCAGCAACATCCCTGTGTGAGTCAACACGCTGTTGAAGAGCAGTCTCCTAATGAACTGTGCAACTAAATTAAACAAACATGCAAGTGGCTGTGAGTCATATGAAAACATACCAAAAATCTTTCATAACAGCTTAAAAAATAACAAAGAAGGCTCAACATCAGCAGGATTTTCATGAGCAGAAATTATAAAATGCCTCCTTTTCCATTCACACTTTTTTAAAAATTTGAACTGATCAGCCTTTTTAACACATGTGCAACACAAACATTCACATGCAACATGACCAAATAATGTATCTGATCAGAATTAAGCTTGCATGTTGTCGTCACTCTGTCCTGCAGGATCATTGAATCTCTGATGCCCAAGTTCATCAGGGGTCCCAAAGGCCCGGAGTCTAAAATGGCAACCAGGATGAACGTTGGTCAGTAAACCTCTGCTGGTGTTTAGATTGCTCTTAATACAGCCTCACAAATAACCAGATGGTTTGTTAGTAAATGATAACTGCCTTATTCCAGTAATAACTAAAGGAATCATTCTAGCCAATGAAAAATGGTGCGTTTTTTCCAGAAAGAATTAGTAGTCTCCTATTTGATTGATGTGATTAGTCAGCGTGTTTTTTCTTGGTACTGTATCCTCATTTATCAACGAGGAATGACACAAAATTTCTTAGGTTATTGTCACACATTAAAAATAAAGTTAAAAGATGAAATACACAGAATATAGCATTAAATCAACACATTAAAAAAAACATCCGCACAATCAGTGAATGCTTGCAACAGCTTTCTCAAATGCATCTCAAACCTCAGAGCCTGTCAGATTTTGTGTCATGTGCATCTTGAGTGCATCTTTTTTTTTAATGGATAAAAATCTATCCAGATGTAGTCCAGATGCTCGAGACACATGGAACGACCAGGTGTAAACGGAAAGATAACTTAACCCGCATCTAAAATAATCGAACCAATCTAACCCCAGAGCACTCAGACCGCCCGGAGGACATCCAGACTCTGGCTTTCTTCAGGCCCCTGTCGCTCAGGCTGCAGCAGGCCAACGGGGGCTCCGACGAGGAGGCAGACCAGTGGTGGGTGGTGGAGGAGTGCTCCCCGGTGCCCAACCTCCCCGACCCCGGCTGTGACAGCATCGAGATCGTGGTGTTCAACGATAAAGTCAGTCCACCCAGTCTGGGCTTTCTGGCTGGACATGGGTAGGTGACACGGCGTATTTATCCTCAGGCATGTTTGGTTTGAGGAATTTTCCTGAACATGGGTTTGGTTTCTCCAAAGCTAGTCTCCACTCAGTTTTGGTACCACAAACACCTATACCAATACATGTTCCTGTAATATACAATACAGCAAACATTATCAAAATGTACAATGATTTTCCCAAACCTTTGCAACAAGTTTTACCTCAGGATTGATCTCTAACTGCATTCTTATGTACAGTTAAATTGCTCCTCCTCCTCTTTTAAACCCTAATTGTTTACGATCTCTGTTGTTTATTCCTATTAAGCTGCTTAGGAATTTTATTTATGTCTGTTTGTGTAATTATTTTTACTATACTATAGATATATTTATCTTGTTTTTCTCCTTAAATTAAAAAAAAAAATGTTGTAGGTGGGTTTGTAGCTCATAAAGCCAGGGTGACCCATCACATATATTCAGCAGTAGGGGATAAAGATGTGCACTCTTTCTCTTTTTATTTCACTCTCTCCTTCTCACACACACTGACACACACACTCCACTCTTCCCCACTAGCATCGTGGGCCTGTACATGTCGGTGGTGCTCGTCATCGGGAAGTTTGTCAGGGAGTTCTTCAACGGGATCTCCAGGTCCATCATGTTTGAGGAGCTGCCCTGCGTGGACCGCGTCCTCAAGCTCTGCACGGACATTTTCGTGGTCCGGGAGACGGGGGAGATGGAGCTGGAGGAGACGCTGTTTGAGAAACTCATCTTCCTGTACCGATCGCCGGAGACTATGATCAAGATGACCAGAGAGAAGAAAGACAGCTAGGGGCCGGTCTCTGTGGGTTTATGGCCCCTTATGAGACTCGAGTGACCTTGAATTGAAGGGGGAGGAAGGTGTACAATGACACTAGAGATGGCCAAGTGACCCCACCTCTTGACACAGGTGTATTAAAACAAAATTTAGTTGAGGTCAACGCATTTTCAATCCTTTCATTTCAAATTTCAAACTGAAACTGAAGCTATAGTTGCAGCCTTTCATAGTAAATATGGTAGCAGGGTGGTTTAATGGTAGACAGTTTTATTTTTTTTTTAAATAAATCTATAGGACCCTGTTTAAAACACTTTTTGTTATGTATCCATCCTGCTGAAGTGTCCTTGATCAAAACCCTGAATCCCTACAACCTCAAGGTGGCGCTGTCCTGTAGCTGACCCTGACCTCTGACCTCCCTGCACAGGGGATGAGGACAATTAACTTAAAGGGACCAATAAATCCAATAATTTCCAATCTGGCATCAATAAATTGTCACATTTTTTATGCATAGTTTTCAATCTCACTTTCTTTTAAGAGTGGAACCATCATTTCCTTGAAGCCTTAGCAGTCTTAATACTGAGCTCATTTTACAGTTGGTTTGCTCATTCTCCATGTTCAGTGTCCAATTCAATTAAAACAGGAAGCCAGGACTCTCCTTCATGTATGACGGGCACCAACTAAGTATTTTACAACCAAGAATGCCATTAATCACGACACCAATACTTCTACAAACTGTAATTGAATGAATGAAGTGCCTGTATTTCTCCTTCACTAGAGATTATGCAATTTTCTCTTCACAGTACAATGCATGCATTTCTATTTATGGTTTTTGATTCCAGTTTTTACAAATGTATAGTACACAAACCCTTCTATCTTACTTGGGATTCTTGAATGAAACCTCCCATGACATTTCAAGAAACTCTTGGTATACTGATCCACACACATTTACCTCTGTAAATACAATTTTTCTGTACAAGTATGTAGCCTAATGCACTGTTTCATTTATAGCAAAATAAAAATCTTCCATGCCCAACAAAGCCTCAAAGTGTCTTACTCTGCAATGCTGTAAGTAAAAACAAGGCTAGTGCAGAATAGAGTTCCAATTTCCATCTTTAATATGATTTAATTACAAATGAACAGGACAAAAACAGGAATATGGATCTAACTCAGGTCCCCAGTCTCTTAGCAGGTCATCTTGATGTCATACACACGTCATTCTCATCCAGCCACAACAAGGTGTGCACGGTGGGACGCTGACAGGACCTCACAACTCTGGGAAATAAACTATCTACACCATGGACTCAGATCCTGAAAGGGAAAAAAAAAAAAAAAAAAAAAAACACACACAAAAAAACAGATCATCATTAATAGCATTCTCATGACAATTAATTTTGCACCAACAGAGTGCATTGATTGTGGACTGAAGTACATTAATCTATTGTGTATAACAAACACCCATTACTACTGTCATTGAGCTCTATGAATCCTGCAGTCCAAACCTCAATAAACTGAGGTATAAGCTGACTGAACTACACATTCTGAGCTGAATCAAATATAAACTATTGTAAACAGAGGTCAAACTGTACTGTGTAGAATATACCAGTTCCATGAAGACTAACTAACTCCTTGAAATTACAATCTTCCTGTAAAAGGTTCCTACTTCAGACAAAATATAAGGGGCTAAAATATTTTCTCAGACCTGTGCCTGAAGAGCGTGCACGTCTTTCCTCCAACCAAACACCACAACAGCCAATTTTCTCACATTTAGTAGCTCCTCTCTGTCTGGTTGATGGATGTAATCAATAAAAACCAGCTGGTGTGGTGTTTGGCTGGAATGGAAACCTGCTCGTCACAGAATAGGCCACAACTGACTCAGAGAGAAACAGTACAAGTTAGGGTCAGGCTCTATGCACTGACCACTGATTGTTAAGGGCTCCCTTTACACTGTAAAACAAGGCTTTGTCTGTCTGTGGATGAAGGAATTATGCTGCCAACTATTATTCCCTGATTCCAGATTAATGCTTCAAGTGTGCATGCTATACTTTGACTTGAAACCTGCACATTAAGCACAGAATCCTAGCAGCTATATGCATGACAGCTAAAATATAGACCAGAAACAAAAGAGTGCAAGTCTCCTCCTAACGAGCTGAGATAAAGCGATTAATGACCTCACGATGCGACACCGTGTGTGGATTTTAGATGACAGTGAGTACATTTAGCGTTTGCATTGACTTACATGCTGCTGGTTTGGGCTTGAGGACTTTGACGCTTGACTCTGCGGCTCTCACAGCCTCGCCTTTGAACTGCGGCTTCAGCGCAGCCCGCACCGCGCTGGCGCAGATGGCGGAGTAGCGGATGTAGCTGCGGAGAGGACGCACAGGTTAGCCACATGCTAAAGGACAAGAGCCGGCAAAACGCTACAACATAAAAATAAAAGTCACTGAAATATGAAGTGAAGAGTGTCATCTCTCCCTTGGTTACACAAGTCAGAAGCCGCTTCCTTACATAAAATGAAATGACATGTCGGTTGCCGCTAGCGACAAACATGCATGGACATGAAAGCTAACTAATGCTAGCATGCTAGGTGCATAGCTTTGCGGAGTATTTAACGACTTGAGCGACGGCAAAGCTCTTGAAAACACTTTCAGTCAAAATGAGAACTAAAGTATGTTACAGCTACCGTGAACCACAACTCCAATATATTGGTATTTTACCTTAGGCCTGCCTGTCTCCAGTATGCGACCATCTTGCCTGTGTTGTAGCTTGAAGGACAGGTCGAATGTGTGCGTGATTACGTCATATAACCTACGCTGGG
>OMLB01062834.1:0-11100 GCA_900302555.1 Myripristis jacobus | reverse complement strand
TGTTTGGTATCTTTACTTGGTAAATGGCAAAAACAGTTACCAAAGGTATGAATAATTAATTAATTAAAAATAAAATAAAATAAAAGTATAAAATAGTGTAAAAGTCAATAAAGGGTCACTCATGTGAAATCAGGTAAGACTCTAATGAAAGTATTTTTTAAGAAAGGCCTTGAAAGAAATCAAGACGATTAAGATAAGTTCTCTGTTGACTGTCTAATAATTTCTGCACTGTTTAATTTCTCAAAAGACATCCACAAGCCCACATGCTGCATAGTGATTAAAAAACAACAAGTTGTTTAAAAAGCGGGCGTGCTCACCCGAGGTAGCTGGTTTTTGGCTCTGCTGGCAGTGAGGCCCAGTGCGCTCCTCTCTGGTCCCAGGGTTATGTTGTACAGGGCCTGTAGTGCCGCTGCCGCTGCCTGGGCTTTGGCCAGCCTCTTGCTGTGGCCGCACCCCTCGAACACCCTCCCCTCCACACACACCACCATGACAAAACTCCTCACCGGCCTGCCCTGAACCCGCTCCGTAAGGCAGATGTACCTGAGTCCTGGCTGCAACTCATCGAGCAGCGCCACCGGGCCGAGTCGCTCTGAAAGTGAAGTGCCAAGGGCTTGTCTTTGTCTTTTTGAATTCGTCGTAGAAAGCAGGTCCAGTGTTAGCCGAACGAGTCGCCTGTGGTTGTATATGCTGGACAGGACCTCCTTTTTACCTGTGCTGCAATGCAAGAGATCACAGTTTTCATGGGACGATGGCTCAAATTCTTTGAGGAACATGTCAGGGATGTCCAGTTTATCCGCTGTAAAATCCATGGGGGCGCTGGGGAAATTCCCCATTGCGGCGTGAGCCTGGGAGGCATTGGGGAACTGGATGAAGGAGCGGAGGGCCAGCTCTGCAGCCCTCATCTTGGCCTGCTTCTTTGTTGGCCCTCGGCCCTCGAAGCGGAGACCGTTCACCTCCACGCCGACGGAAAACTCGGGAGCATGGAGCGGACCCGTCTTGGACATGATCTCATACTGCAGGCCCGGCTGCAGCTCGTTCAGCTGGACCAAGGCGTTCTTCTGCGTCACCGCCCAGGCCGCTCTCTTACAAGTCAGGTGGCTTTGGTAGAAGAATCGATCTTTTCCATCCATCAGTGGCTGCTTCCTCTTCAGGGTTCTTGTCCCGCGCCTGGGGATGGTTGTGCAAAAGGTGGATGGATGATATTTTCGTAGTAGGTCGCAGTCCGCTTGGTTTTTATGCTCCTGATTCTCTTTCACCTCCAGACTGCTTGTACCTGTTGGAGGATCAAAATTGAGTGTGAAATGTATAGAACACAGAAGTGAAATTTCACGACTTGCTGGTAACCTTACATCATACCCTGTCTGCGTCTCTGAAACATCAACTTTTAAGGACTCAAGAAAGATCGTCCCATGTTGTATCTGTCAGGCCGTACATTTTTTTAAGGACCGTAGCAGTGATGGCCCGTTTACAACATTTTATCCACATTTTACATCACACAATTTTAAGGTTGGGTTGAAACAGCCACCTTATAATAATGTTCTGCTTCTGAAGCTAGTGGCTGACAGAGTTGTCGCCATTCATAAACCACAGAACTGATTATTGGCAAATGTTTCCCCGGCGGTGAGGCCATTTCAGGTCATTAAAACATCAAAACTTATTAAACCCGTCAGTTTAACACTTTCACAATCCTTAAAGACCATGGAATCCTTCAGGTTCATGGCCCCTCTATAAGTAGAGAACATTTTATTTTTCCCCCCAGTGACAACAGAGATCTGTCAGTGTAAAAAGGAACATCATTTACTTGAATTGTCTGCGTCCTCAGCTGATGTGGCTCCGGCGTCCCGGTGCCTCGTGGGACTGATGAGGGCAGACAGCATGTTACTCCGCCCTGAAACAGCGACACAGATGCAGTCTATTACCGGGCATTTTCTCCACAGCACGATGCAACATCACGTATCGCCACACACACACACACACAGGAGTGATGTTTCACCGGCATGCACTTAGATATAAAAGTCGAATCGTGATCTGACATTGCTGCGTTCCGAGGAATGGGCCCAATTACAGAGTCACGATTGCGCATGTTTATGCTGCATACTTTGATATTCATCCCCAGCCATAAACGTAATGAAATGGACTGAGGTAAACACATTTATGGCGATAGTGCAAACGTAATGTGCAAGGCTGAGAAGGCCATTAGAGATCCCGCTAAAGAAAAGAAATAGAGTGAAAACAAACAGAGGTGGCTCGGAGCCGGCCGGGGTAATTGAAAGGTGCAGGCGATAAGGGACGAGGCTCGCACAAAAGAGGAGCATCCAGGAGCTCGAGCAAAATGAGAAGCGAGGGGGATTTTCTTGGCAGCAGTTGCACAATTCTGTGAATTTATCATTAGATTTAATGGCGGTGGGTGTGTGTGTGTGTGTGTGGGGGGTGGAGGTGACCATGGGTTCAGAGGATTTGGCCAGTATTTTGAAGTTTTTGAGGAAACGGCGGTTTCTGTGTGATCTCCCGTTTGCTAGACACTGCATCCCCAATTTTGATGGTTTTCATTAAGATTATATGCATCTCAATGCGTTGGGAAATTCACTGACGTTTTGGCATCATGAAACTCTTTCAAAACCAATCAAATAATGTCAAAAATATGCTGCTTTTCTT
This sequence comes from Myripristis jacobus, assembly GCA_900302555.1. Classification (NCBI taxonomy): domain Eukaryota; kingdom Metazoa; phylum Chordata; class Actinopteri; order Holocentriformes; family Holocentridae; genus Myripristis; species Myripristis jacobus. The sequence goes on along the minus strand of OMLB01062834.1, from coordinate 8,445 downwards.
AGTTCTTGAAAAAAATGGACATATTGCATATCATGTTCACACCAGTATATTTTTTTCACAGGAGCATTAGTGAGGTTTAAGATGAAAAATACTTGCTTTCATCAGTGACATTGTCCAAACATGAGTGTATTTCTTCATATTGGTCCATCTACTGATGACAACTGCACATTTAATAGTGCAAAAAAAGGTCAGACTCATGTGCTGTGAGGGGTGCTGATGGGTTTTGAGGAATTGGAGAAAAACTGGAGCGCATGTCGTGCAAAGTCTGAGGAACTGGTGACAACTCCGAGAATATGAGGCAAACACTGGCCTCTGTGAGACGCTGTGGTAGATTGATGAAAACTGGTGAAAAATATTCATCGGCAAACAATTCAGGACGCCAGCACATAAAATATGAATGAACTGGCGTAAATTATAATAGATAAATATTAAACTTCAATTATTAATGACCGGGCGGAAGCAATTCTGCAGTTTTTGTCAACAAAAACGCGACACGGCCATGAAGCATTAGCAGACTAATGGCTATTTTATTCGAGGAAAAAAAACAACAACAGCATGTCTCTTCCAAATATGAAACCACAAGAAAATGTGCTTTTTTTCCACCCACAGTTATATTTCCATGAAATATGACTTTGGCAGGGATTATGATGAGAATGTTTTGACTTGAATTCATCTGCTCTGCACTCACTTATCACTTTCTCGCCTTCAATAGTATTTTCAGTTTTAGTCTATCCACTCAGCTGGGAAGAGATGCTGCTTCGTTTGTCATAATATAATACCAAGACAGCATTAATGTGTTATTTACTTTTTGAATCAGTTTATCACGGCTGATATGAGAAAAAACCTAAGAAGTACAGACTCCTATAACTAAAAAAAAAAAAAGGTAATTTCACTGTAAACCCTGGACTTTTACATCTTCTTATTAAAAATCTTACACCCTGTTAAAAATGATATGTTGTTTCCTGCTCTTCTCTTTCGTCTCTTTATGTATTTTGTCTCATTTATATTATTTTAACCATGTTTTGATTGTTTTCTTGTTGGATGTTTCACACTAGAGGAACTGCCCGATAAGCCCCTGCGGGTTTTATTGGCTCCTCCTGCACATCCTTTGTTTTGTTTTTTTTCTCCTCCCAATAACCATTTATGCATGTTGTCTCCCTTACTGTCATTTTATGTATTATATTATTATTTTACAAGTGCAATAAACTAACCCTAAACCTAAAAGCAGTGTGTAACTTCAAAAATACAAGGGCGTCATTGAGAAAATATGCATTCTTCTCCTCGTTCCTGGAAAATCTCCTTCCTCCTCTAAGCAGGTGATTTGTCTTCCGCGTGTTTTCCCTCTTATTGATGTCAGGACTTCAGGAAACACCCAGAGCGCGACACTTGAACAGATTACCTCGTTCAGCCACGAGCTGATCTCTGCACTGGTCTCTGCACCAGTGACCCCATTTCCCTGTAGATTTATCTGCAGCGCCGCCACCATTTAGCTTGTGTGTTTGGCACTGGGAGCACTGGGGCAGGTCGAGCTCCAGGCGCGGCCGTAAACACGGGAAAACAGGGGCTGCGGTGGCCGTTACATTTCATATCCAAGCGTTTGAAAATTCGCTTCCAACAGTATTATAAAACATGTTATGGATTAACATCAAAGTAATGAGCCATTTTGAGACACTTACAAAAATGAGTCACTTTTAAGACTGTAATTATCGGTGCATTTCAGACACTGACTCATCGATTTGGGGTTGCAGATTTTTTCCAAAATGGAAATGTAGCATTTTGGAATGAAAACATATATTAATATTTCATGTTCAAGACATTTGGCAGCCGCAAAGGGACTTACAGCGAATGTAGCAGAAAAATATTGTGAAATAGGGATGATACCGTCTAGGGAATGTCTTTGCTAACACAGTATGTCTGCAAAATATTAGGACTTTCTCCCCTGCAAGTGCAAAACTCAAAATCTATAGATGATTATTAAATCCAAGGAAGGCTGATCCTCGGTCATGGAAAGATCATGCAGTTCATACAGTGAAGATTATAAACCAATTGTACGTAATAAATCATGCACATTACTGTATCCTGTTGTATTTTGAAGGAGTGCACCATCACACATGAGGCCGTTGCATTGAATCTCAGATAAAACAAACTACAAACAAGGGATTTATCTTTACAGCAGAGTGATTAAAAACGATGAAACTTAATTGATAAAATATGAAAATACCCCACTTTTAATCTCAAACAATTACCACGGGATAAAATCTCACACGTTTAGAAATTTTCTGACAGCAAAGTAGCTTTTTTTCTGGTGTTTAAGTATTTTTACAGCCTATTTTCCACCTTTTTTTTATTATTATTATTTTTTTAAACAACTGGAGACGAGTAATTCTCGAGGTCATTGCATCTAAAATAAAAGTCATTTGAATAATGAAGAGTGCATGCAGACTGAACTACTCCACATTAACCTTGCGCCCAGCAGTTATATTAGGCGTGTGATGCCATTTAAGTGGTGGGCTGATATGAGCGGGAGCTGCAGGATGGGATGTGAATGTAATGATGTGAGGCTGCGGCTTCTGAAGGCAGGTGGAGGTTGGAGGTGTTTCAATGACCTGCATCATCACAGCTAATGGGGCCATTTATTTTAGCGGGAAAAAAAAAGATAATAACTGTGTTTGTCTTTAGGTTACATCAGCTAACCCCCGCTTGCCTTCCCTCTCTTTTCTGTCATTGTCACTTTTTTGTTTACGCATGCTCTATTTTTTCTCTCTCTCTCACACACACACACACAAGCACACACACTCCCTGACCCAAGTCCTATTAACTGACACCTATTTGTAAATTGCAGTAGAGGCGGATTAGAATAAAGTACAGAGCCTTTGCGTTGAATTTAAGTAGAGGTTAATCAGGGCACACGATGACTAGGTGTTCTCTTAACCCTTTTAAACCCAGCGGGCCCATGGGAGGACTATTATTTTGAAAGGTCATACTTCACCCACTTAAGACCGTTTCTTTATTTCTTTTTATTTAAATGCCTGTGAAAGGAGGATGTGTTGGTTCAGACGCCGTTTCACGAGCGCTTGAACAGAAGCAACCAGACACGGATTCTGCAGCGCTGATCTGACGTTTAAATATATCATTTTAATCGTAATTAGGGATGCACGGTAATATTGGCTCGTCATCGGTATCGGCTGATGTCGGCTTTAAAATGGATTATCCGTATCGGCCCTAAATGAAAAGTCCTGCCGATATGAGAAATAGATCAAATCTCAGCAGGATGTGGCTGCTGTCGGGATTCAAGAGCAGAGTCATCCAAGCCTGTTCCAGCAGGATGAGTCTTGCAGTTTTGTTTGAAATAAAATGTTATATTAAACTAAATATGACATGTTTTACATCACCTAAGGTTAACTGGTTTTCTTAGTTTGCCCAGTGAATGCATACATTTTGAAAAGCATGGTGCCTTCTCCAGTGGGCCTTCACAGTAAGAGGAGGCATAATAAAATGTTAATTCCACCACAGTAATTAGGTAAAAAAAAAAAACCATATGTGCATATATCGGCATTGACCAAAAGAGTTGGAAAATATCGGCATATTGGATATAGGCAAAAAATCCAATATTGTAATATTGTGCATCCCTAATAATAATAAAGATAATTTTCTTGCAATTTTTAGTATTTTTTTCTTGCAACTTTTTTTTTCTAATTTTCAGGTGAAAGTTTGTCATATTTTGCTCATTTGCTCATTATCTTTTTTCCCATGTTTTTGAAAGAAATCAAGCGAATTTGATTTAATCTATCTGTAATCCTGATTGCAATTGAATCTGGGAAATGGGTGTGTGCAGCGCTTTAGGGCTGGATTTCTTTCTGCTGTTTTGCAGCACAGATTCTCTGTGTGCTTACAGCAAAAGGTAAAGTACAGTTTGTTTCTGAGCTTTTCACCCAACTGTCAAATTGTGTAACAGTTTTTATTAGGCTGTTTGGACAGGATCAGTTTTAAAGAGAAAGCATGTCTACAGCATGTCTGCAGTTTTAGTGCCATCCTAATGTGACATTAATGTGACATTAATAATTCTTACTGTGTGCACCCATGCCATTAAAAATGCCAGCCTCCTCCAGCTGCTGTAAAATGCCCAGTAAAATCAGCTGCGGTGAAATGAGTCCACACATTGTTGGTGAAGATTGTGTCATTTCCGCACAAGGACACGGTGTAACATTACAAGTTCTTTCTTCTCTGTTCTTAAACTTTTAAGTCTCAAAAAAAGCGACAGTCTTAAGTGATCTTCAGACACGCCTGCAGGTGGAACGCTGTGAGCAGGGTTTGAACCTGCGCGGGGAAACCCCATTGGATTTCAAGTCCAACGCCTTAACCACTCGGCCATCACAGCTCTTAGAGCTTTTAAAAGGCATCTTACAGATCAGAGACGCTCTACAAGTTTAATGAGCTCATACTTGAACTTCAGCCTCACCATTTCTGTTCGCCGTGACCTGTCCGAATCGACCATGTCAGTAATTTATAGAACCTGCACCCTGCAAAGCCAGTTAGAGTCCTGGTCTGTAAAATGCCAATTAAATAAGATTCAACTAGGACCAGCCCTGTCTGCACTTTTATCCTTAGGATCATTGCTAAATGTTGTCATTTTATTGGGGAAAAGACCATCTGCTCAAACTGCATTTACACAGCATTTTGTTTGTCTTTTCCTCACTCTGGCAGCCTGGCTGTGTTTTCAGCGTTTGGGTACAGCGATGACAATTTTTGGTGCGATGGCAGCACTTCAGTCTTGGAAACTGACTGCAACTTTGTCCTGTGATAAGAACTTCAGGGCTCTGAAGACAAAGCCTGTCTGCAGAGCATTTTAAGTCATGAAACATGTCATACACACTCGCCGCTGTGAGCAGGGAAACCCCTTTGGATTAAGCCTTAACCACTCAGGCATAAGAGCTTACATAATGAGTTTTAAGAGGCATCGTGCATATCATAGAGGGCTTCAGGTCTCATGAAATCGTGCTATATCTTCAGCTCCATCATTTCTGTCCAAATATGCCAGTAATTTGTTCAAACTCCAAAATGTCAGCTCTAGTCCAGTTGTGATTTTTCTTCATTCTCTAAGCCATCCTGTGTTTTTATTGTTTGAACACATCAGTGACGGTTCTTGATAAGATCGTACCACTCTGTTCTCTATAGTTTTGAAGACTGCTTATCCATAAGCCCTCTACTTATGGAGCTTGTTTACAATTACTTCACTCATATTGTCTTGAAAACGAACCTTGTCCTCAGAGCACGTTCAACAGCGTGAGCTGCTGTGAGCAGGATTTGAACCTGCGCGGGGAAACCCCATTGGATTGCAAATCCAACGCCTTAACCACTCGGCCATCGTTTTAAAAGCATCTCACATTTGGGAGAAAGTGTGCAGCCAGTGCTTTAGTGTTCATTTGTGATTTGATGTGAACATACAGTTGTAGGGGTTGACTTCAGAAATTCACTTGACCAGAAGACAAACCCTGAATAAAACAGTCTTTGAACTTATAATTGCGTACAACATTAAATCTGTGGACACTCACTGCCGTGAGGAGGACTTGAACCTGCGTGAAGCTATCCTGCTGGATTTGGAGTGGAGCCCCTTAACCACTCAGCCATCACAACCTGTTGCTTTGAAATGTGTTTTAAATACAATGGAGGAGAATCTTCCATCTCAATCATTTATACAACCGGCTCGCTCCAGTCTCAGTTAAAATCTTGGCTTGTGAAATGTAAATTAAAAAACAAACATGTGAACTAGTCCTGACTAATTTGTCATCTCTAGGATTGTTGTTAAGTGTTGTCTGCTCCAACTGCATTAAAGTGGCGTTCACCCCAAAATGATATCAGACTCAGACCCTGCCTCATGCAGTTTCTCGGGTGATCCAATCACAACTACACAGTACTAAAGACGGCTGTAAACAGGGTTGAGTGTGTCACGGAGACACTGCGATCTGATCACTCAAGACTGTGCATGAAGAAGGGAAATGACACACAGTAAACACACATGGACCACAGACCAGTATGTAGTAAAGTGCATCCACAGACAGTATGCTGACATGTAAAGGAAGGCTTTAACAAGCTCTGAGCATAGAGCTGCCCATCGCTGTGAGCAGGGTTTGAACCTGCGCGGGGAAACCCCATTGGATTTCGAGTCCAACGCCTTAACCACTCGGCCATCACAGCTATTCCTTGCATCTCAGAAAGGCATCTTAAATATCAGAGTGGCTCCACAGGTTTCATCCAGCTATGGTTTAAGTTCTGATTTCTCTTTTTATCCTTTCTGTAATTTTAGTCCTGCATGAATCTGCCATGTCAGTAATTTGTACAAACTTCATTCTCCGACACCGGTTAAAATCCTGGTCTGTCAAATGACAATTGGAAAAACAAACAAACAAATTAAAAAAAATGGTGAAACTAGTCCTGTCTAGATTGTCATCTCTAGGATCATTGCTGTTTGCACAAATTGCATTAAAGTGGCATTCATCCCGGAGAGAGATCAGCCTCAAAAGTCTCAAATTTTCTTCACTGTTGGAGCCTTTCTGTAGTTTTAGCCGATTTGCATACGTCAGCTGACTAATTTTGGTACGATGGCAACACTTAGATAAAGCAGACAATGTGATTTGGAAAACTGAGCGCAGACATCTCTTTTCCCATGTGACTTTGCCATCAACATATTATGTTCTGTGTTAACAACCACTTTCTATAGATCACCCTGAAAACAAGGCCTGTCAGCAGAGGCCTTTGAGAGTGATGCACATCAACCACACCGCTGTGAGCAGGGTTTGAACCTGCGCGGGGAAACCCCATTGGATTTCAAGTCCAACGCCTTAACCACTCGGCCATCACAGCTTGCAGAGCCACCTTTGAAAGGCATCTTGAAAGGCAAATCTGTGCTTTTCAGATTTCCTGGAATCACAATACTGCATTAGCTTCTCCATTTCTGGTTACCATGTCAGTGATTTTAGTTCAGACCAAATTTGCCACATCTGAAAATATGTACAAATTACATCCAGCAAAAGATCAGATCCAACGTCTCACCTCTGGTTTGGTTTTGACGTTTCTTCACTCTTACAGCCATGGTGTGTTTTTTATTGTTTGGTTATGTCAGTGTTTTCTATAGTTTTATGGAAGTTCACCTAAATGGCAGGAAACTAACGGTTAGCATTTCCTACATAAAAGGGATAGATTAGAAGTGAAGTAAGAAAAAAAAAATCAAAATGGAAATAACATAAAAACTTTCTAAATGGATGAACTGTCCCTTTAAAGTCGAAACCCATTTCAACCACATCATGTACGCTGTCCTGAAAACAAAGGCTTCTGACAGGGGATTTTGCCAGTGGTAAGACTGTAACATGAAGTCATAACATACATTTAGCAGAGAAACTTTAACTTTAACCACACAGGGTTGAATTTGAGGTCAGCTGCACTTGTGTGTTGATTCTCAAAGACCTTTCACATCCAAGGAGCTTCTGGTGGGGAGTCCCAGCTGTTTAACCTGTGTGGGGACATTATCCAGGTTGTTGGCTCACTGGTGCTCCTCCCTGTTGTAACAACTGTTGTTAGGGTGGATGGAGTCACCTCAGTCCAGGGGTGAACGATGGTCATTAGCAATATCTGGTTTCAAGAGTGAACGACAGTCGTTAGGGTCACCTGGCCATGGGAGTGAACGACAGTCGTTAGGGTCACCTGGCCACGGGAGCGAACGACGGCCGTTATGGTCACCTGGCCACGGGAGTGAACGACGGTCGTTATGGTCACCTGGCCACGGGAGTGAACGACGGTCGTTATGGTCACCTGGCCACGGGAGTGAACGACGGTCGTTATGGTCACCTGGCCACGGGAGTGAACGACGGTCGTTAGGGTCACCTGGCCACGGGAGTGAGTGATGGTCGTTAGGGTCACCTGGCCACGGGAGTGAGTGATGGTCGTTAGGGTCACCTGGTCACGGGAGTGGACGACGGTCATTAAGGTCACCTGGCCACGTGAGTGAACGACGGTCGTTAGGGTCACCTGGACACGGGAGTGAGTGATGGTCGTTATGGTCACCTGGCCACGGGAGTGAGTGATGGTCGTTATGGTCACCTGGCCATGGGAGTGAACGACAGTCGTTAGAGTCACCTGGCCACGGGAGTGAGTGTTGGTGTTTTGGTCACCTAGCCACGGGAGTGAGTGATGGTCATTAGGGTCACCTGGCCACGGGAGTGAGTGATGGTCGTTAGGGTCACCTGGCCACGGCGGTGAACGACGGTCGTTAGGGTCACCTGGCCACGGGAGTGAATGACGGTCGTTAGGGTCACAAGGGGTCAAGAGTGAACGATGGTCGTTAGGGTCACAAGGGGTCAAGAGTGAATGGTTCAACCTCCTGGGAGGGGATGACAGGACAGGACAGCGCTGTAGATTTGAGCTAGCCGGTCTCTTTGCTCAGAGATGGTT
>OMLB01062833.1:0-10889 GCA_900302555.1 Myripristis jacobus | reverse complement strand
ACACACACACACACACACACACACACACACACACACACACACACACACACAAATGCTTCTTTATTACAGTCAACAGTGTAAATGTAATTGATTACTTCCATCACTGAAATGGCAGAAAACAGAGAAGAAAAGCTGGAATCAAGTTCTGAAGGAAAACACAGAAATCTGATTGGCTGTTGACCAGCCAATGATTTGGAAAAGTCCCCACATCATCCAAAAACCCAACTTAACCAGGTGTTTTTTTTTTTGTCTGGGAACAAGTGTGAATGTGTTGAAACAAGGCAGAATAAGGCAGATCAGCCACTAGGATCAAGAAAATGACTGAAAAATTCAAAATACTCTGGAAACAAGTTGATTAGCATTGGAGGACAAGTGGGATTATCTCATCCCACGGGTTAATTTGAAAAAAAAAAGCAGATTTGAACACGGAAGATGAAATTAAATGACATGTTAAGATGGAGATTTTTTTTTTCCCATGTCCATTCCTTCCATTGAAAGCAGTGATGCGCGCACAGGGATCCTGCCTCGGTGACATTGCTGCAGAGGCAAATCGACAGCATACATGGTAATGCGATCCGCACTGTACCAACACAAGGACATGAGGACCTCACATGCTCTGCACAGGGACGGCGCGAGACACACGATAGCGGCAGGCTGCATATATCACCGTGTAACGTACACTCAGCGTTCGCTCTGTATGTTTAGACAGTATGGCTGCATCTGGACAGCAGTTATTTTGAGTCCTGGGGTTTGACTCGTGTATCAGTTTGCCAACATATCAGGCCCATGGCAGCGTTTCAGAGAAGATCATGCAGCGCTCATGTCATCTCCAAACTAGCTTGTGCATTTCTGACCATTACTGGTGTCCACTCAGGAAAAATGGACGCCAACAATGAAAAAAATCAGCATTTTCCTCCAGGGGATTAGTAAAATAATGCACAGCAGTGAGTAAACACCAATGGATTTGTTCGATTTCTGCTTTAAACAATAAATATGTGAGGGGGTTTTTTGGGAGTGAGTTTTCTGCCATTTTTGTGAGCTCTTCTGACATTGAGGTGAACGCAGCGTCAGATCAGTCCACATCACCAACAGATGATGCAATAAAGTCACTCTGAAATGAAAACAAAACTGATTTTTTCCACCTTTTTCGATGACTTTCCATGTAATAATGTACATATTTACATGTTTAGAACACTGTGTGAGGCGTCCATGTCCTGTTTCGACTATAAATATGACAAATTATGGAATCAAGATGCTTACAAAATGGCATTTTTTATCTTCTAAAGATTATTTTTTGGGCATTTTTGCTTTATTTGACAGTCACAGTAAAGAAAGAGAGGGGATGTTGTGCAGCAAATGGCAGGACTCAGCCTTAACAAGTGGTACACGCTCTACCACATGAGCAACTAGGACACACCATGGCATTTATTTATTATAACCCCAAATAATTTCATCAGTCTTGGTGTTATTTGAGAGTCTAAGAGTCTCATTATGGTCTAAATAATGTCTGAGAATCAAGAGGATGGATGCAAAATGCTGCAACACGAAATCAGCTGTTGGCAGATTCGGTCCAAACACGTCGGCGTTTGGATATCGACCTAAATTTGCACATCTGCTCCTCCCTGGACCTGCGGACAGGACGTAACGAGGTTTCTGATCATTTTCCATTCCCGAGCAAAAGTTAGAAGATGCTGTAAAAAAAAAAAAAAAGAAGCAACAGAGCAGATGTTTGCATGCAGGTCGGCTGTGATAAGCAGGTCGGGGTGGAGGTTGCATGTATATCTGAGTTCCTGTGAGAGGGGGAGGGACACCAGGGAAGACCTACGGTTCTGGTCCTGCACATTTAAAGCACTGCTAATCCCATTACTCAACTATCAGATGCCAAATCCCCTCTAATGGCATTACACGTGCCAGAATTACGTATGATGATGCTTGCTAATGAGAGCTCAGCAGATATATACCTTACTGGAACCAGTGGCCCCCGTGCACACAGCAGCCGTGTGGCTCTGCGGCTTAATGGACTCGGTATTGAGTGTCGGGGCAAAGTCAAATTTATTGATAAAGCGCTTTTAACAAAAAGCAGGTTGGTCGCAAAGTGCTCTGCAGAGCAACAAAGCATGTAAATACGTCTGAAAACAGGAGAGCAAGCGTCCGAGTGTTAAGATTTGAGGCTGGAGCTCCGGAGTGTATGTGAGTGTGTGTGTTTTTGTGCATGCGTGTGTGTATGCGAGCTCCAGGACAACACCAAGGGCAAGTGGACACTTTACGATGCAAGCATGAATGATGAATGGATGGATGGAGTTTCCCATACAAACCTCAAATCAGGCTATCATTACGGCGTCGTTTGGCCCTGCAGGGTTTGCAAAGGTCGTTTCCAAGAGGTTATAAATCCACTTTGTCAGAGAGAAATCATTACAAAATCTCTTCATTTACATACGCCGCAATTAGCTTTGACTTTGGGTGCTGCGGCGCGCCGGGCGAGGGCGAAACACTCGGCCTGCTCTTCAGCGCTGTGTTGAATTTGTATTTGAAGGTCCTCATTTGGAAGAAAAAAAAAACCCCAACAACTTAAATATTCATCCTGAAATTCATCATCTGTCAGTGGTTTGAAAACACAAATGATCCTGCGCTCAAAATTAGAGCCATCCTGTCAGCAAAGGTCTCACAGCTTAAATAGGAACCTTTAATGAGCTTTATTTTCATGCCAACCCTCATTTCGTAAGAGGAGGTGTCACTTTTATTTTTAAATGGGGGGACATGGGGGATTGGGAGTGTCATGAGGCTCATGAGGGTGGGGCGGTTTGGTTCTTAAACAGAGCAAAGGCTGGAAATGGAGTTTTAAAAGCCAGAAGTGAAGCAGTGAAGGAAAACAGTAAAAAAAATAAAATAAAATAAGAGAGGTTTTCCTTTATTTTCGAAAATGTAAAAGCAGTGTGAGAAGAAATCAGTCGCTGGCGTAGATCAAGAACTCTCTCAACCCCCACTGCAAAAAAAAAATCCTCCATGTTAACATGTTTAGTGTTCAAATCTTGTTTTTCTTCAAACGAGGTCAAAAATCTGCCAGTGGGATGAGATAATCCCACTTGTTTCCAACGCAGTTTCACTTGTTTCAGGATTTTTACATATAAATGTGTTGAAACAAGGCAGAATGAGGCAGATCAGCCACCGGGATCAAGAAAACGACACTTGATTCAAGAAAATTCAGGAAACCAACTGATCAGCGTCGGAAACAAGTGGGATTATCTCATCCCACCAGCAGATTTTTGACCTCGTTTGAAGAAAAACAAGATTAAATGACTTGTTAATGTGAAGATTTCCATGTGTGTGTGCAGGCTAAGCAGCATCCTCAAAACTCTAGTGCATAAGTGCAACATGGATGTGCACCACGCTCCCTCCTTTAAAGGAAATGTCTATTGACTAATCTAGTCGGTCTCGAAACCGTGATGATTCCGCTCCATTTTGAAGCTCTGTGCGCTGTGAAAAAGCTATGACTGTGGGATTATCTCAAGTGGGATTATCTCATCAACCACTAGGATCAAGAAAATGACACTTGACTCCGGAAAAGTCTGGAAACAAGTTGATTAATGTTGGAAACAAGTGGGATTATCTCATCCCCAAATCTCATGGATTTTTGACCTTGTTGAAGAAAAACAAGCTTGAACTCTGAGTATCAGAATAAATTACTTGTTTAGATTATTTTTTTGCCGTGCATTTTGTGCTGTAGGCCAGCAAAACCGTTACTTATTTCCCCTTTAACAATATAGTGTTTCTTTACTTTTGTATTCCAGTGTAGAGACAAGCAAAACTGCAAAAATCTCCATCCTAACAAGTCATTCAGCCTCAAGCTCAAAAATCTGCCATGCGGATGAGATAATCCCACTTGTTTCCAACGCTAATCAATTTGTTTCCAACATTTTCTTGAATCAAGTGCCATTTTCTTGATCCTAGTGGCTGATCTGCCTCCTTCTGCCTTGCTCCAACACATTTATGCTTGTTCTGAGAAATATTCATGAAACAGGAGAAACTGCATTGGAAACAAGTGGGATTATCTCATCTCACTGGCAGATTTCTGACCTTGTTTGAAGAAAAACAAGATTTCAGCAGTGAATATCAGACCAAACGACTTGTTAGGATGAAACTTGCCGTGCATTTTGAGTTATAGGGCAGTGAAAACGTTACGTATTGCCCCTTCAGTGCCATACACCGATTCAAAATCTCTTATTCAAGCTTCTGATGCAGCATCGCTGCAAACTTCCAGGCTGCAGATGAAAAATGTACAGCAAGAAGTCAGCGAGCAAAAAATAGAATCAAAGTCACTTAAAAGAGACGAGCGCAGAAACATTTCCTACACGAGTGTTCCAGTAGGCAGCGGCCCAGCGTTAAAGCAGAAGGCTCGTGGGCCGAAACTATTTCAATCCTGACAAAACAAAGCGCAGAGACTGCTCCTTTTTCCGCCTGCCACCAGATCCTTCATTATCATTTTAAATTCGGCGAGAAGGAGAGAGAGAGAGAGGAAGACGGGGAGGGAGGGAAGGAGGGAGGGAGGGAGCGGCGTTTTCAGCTCCACATCACCGCCTCATTTAAAACTTGTGATTACAAACGTTACTATCAGCAGGTAGCTCTGCGGCCGGGCCGCGGCGGCGTGTCCGGGCCGCGCCGGGACACCACCTAAAATCAAAGCCTTCCCTTTTTACTCTTAATGCTGCCCGGGAAGATGATTTATTCGCCCGCGCTCGGCTTCCGCGATGCCACTCAGAGCGATTTATCTTGTCTTGGCTCTGGGTCTCTGAGGCGGGAGCCGAGGAGCCGCCGCCCCCCTTCTTCTGTTGTTTCAGCATGAATGATCTTTTCCATTGACAGCTTTGTTCATCCCCCGCGGGCGGCTCTGCACCTGTAACCAAAGCCCGGTGGATACCGGCCTAATTACCGCTCTCATCTGGCACCCAGCTGCCTCTGATGTCCTCACACGAACCCAGATAGCGAAGCACAGAGGAGGAGGAGGCTTTACCGAGTTAAAAATGAGCCCTTGCCTCTTGTTGCTGGACCAAAACCACGCATCTCCAAAATAGCAAGCCGCTTCAGGAATGCAGAGTGAGGCAGCGGGAATGTGGCTCTCCTCGTCGCCGCTCGAGAGGCACGGCGGGGCTTTAGCAGGTTTCAAGGTCGCCGGGGTCGTGAAACTCACCCGGACACATAAATAACCATGCATGAATTGGGCACAAAAAGAAAACAGCGCTGTAAATTAGCAGGCCTCGTGGTGTGTCGTCAGCGCTCGGGGTCACGGAGGCTGTAGGTATCGCTGTCTTGTTAATCCCCAGCGCGCCTGCCCTGATCTGTGACTGCTACTGTTTTTACACCGCGAGCTGTCAGCGGCGGCCGCCCCGCAAAACATCAGGCTCGAAAGGACAATGCTGGCCTTTTTTTAAGTTTGCGCTCACCGTTTAGGTCGCCTCTCTCTCTGGCACGGACATAACTCTGAGCCGAGCAGTTTCAAATGTCAGGCTTGGCTTTCGTGCCTCCTGCAGAGGCCGTTTGCTGTCATTCATTTTCATCTGGAATGAAAAGCATCTTCACAGACTCGAAAAAATGCCTCGGCAAGGTGATCCATCACATCGAGCCGAAACTGCTGCTGTAATTATTCTGTCAAAACAACTTTTTGTTTCATCGCCGTGTTGTTGTACATGAGTGTGATTGAGTCCACCACAGAATAGTCTCTTTTAAACATCATTGTCATATCTATGTTTTGTTTTTGTTTTTTTTAGTTTATAGCCTGACTGTTAGCAGAGATGTTCAAGATTCTTCAGTTTATATATTTAACCTCCTCACCTCTGCCATTTGCATCGCTGGGTTTGTTGTTGCTGCACGGCTCAGTTTTGTGCAAACCCAAAGAACTTTATTTTAAATCTGAGCTGAGATCCTGAGGTTTCCAAAGATGCCAAACATGAGCTGCTGAACTTCCAGGGAAATGTGTCTAAAATGATGCACAAGACATGGAGATCTTTTGTTTTTAATGTGACGCTGCAGCCATAAAACACCGGCATCTTGTTTTTGAATATTTCATTCAGTATCAGAGTGACGGAGCTTCAGCACAGACACAACATGGATGTGACTCTGTCCAATATATCGGGGGAAAAGGGTTTTTTTTCCAACTTTGAAGCTGTTTAAGGGGGAATTTCAACAGGTTCAAGGGTTTAAAAAGACATAAGATGAGGAAACGCTGTGGCATGCATGTAAAAATGATCACATATGTCTTAGTAAACAGATTATAACTTAAAATTAGAGTGTAATTCTCCTTTGAATGATAGGTTTTGCTACAGGAGGCAGACTGTGTCTCAAGCAAACATACTCTGGTACCTCAAATACATAAATATTACGACAGCAGGGAATTAAAAAGGAGTGATAAACTGATAAGAAATTTGAATTTGAATACATAAGAGGCAACAAGTTGGCACGTCCGGTCCGACAGCTAACTGTGATCCGTGGAGCGAGAGACTTCCACCTGTAGCTCGCAGTGCGTCTCTGCGTTTGAAAATAAAAAAGAGTTACGATGCGAAAGCAAAGCCGAACAGGTTTGACTTGAATTTGTCAACAGACTCTCAGGAGAAACCGCCGAGGTGCCCTTGAGCGAGGCATTCGGCTGCATAACAGATCATTCAGTGTTTAACGTCTCCAAACACACGACGAACAGCGCTTTGTTGTTGATTTTTTTTCTGCTTCATATTTCATGACTTTTTTAAATTTAGCCTAAAACAGCTTCAGGGTGTTTTAGCTGGACAAAAAAAAAGAAAAAAATATCAACATTATTTTTACTCACACTGAGGAACTATGACAACATTTATAATCACGAAAAAAATTAACATGATCTAACCTGGTGGTTCTCAAATGTGGGTACACGCACCCCTAGGGGTACGATGGAGTACTGCAGGGGGTACGTGAGATTTTTAAAAAATATCAGTCATGCATAATTCCTAAAATAATCAACATATGCGACAAAAAGTTGAATCAAAAATGGAAATGTGAGTTTGATGAAGTGCATTTTTTTTCTTCAGTTTTCCCTCTGGGTTTCCTGGAGGTGTCAGGTGTGTGTGTGTGTTTGTGCTTTAAATCTGCTGCCGTGGTCGTCGAGCGAGGACGTTTGTTCACTAAGACCGGGAAGACAAGACATTAAAAAAATAAAAAAATAAAAAAATAAATCAGGTTGTTGTTTCACACACTGATGGAGCTAGACTGAACCTCTTTTGTGGGCTTTTTCTTCTCCCAAATTTGATTTTTTGCTCTGTTCAGGGGGAACTTGGCTGAAAAAAACATTTCAGAGGGGGAACATTGATGAAAAAAAGTTTGAGAACCACTGATCTGACCTGACAAAACCACATGTGTAGTGTTGAAGGGAAAAACATGACGATATGTTTTATGTAATCGGCTATTTCGATGTTCAACAAGATGCATAAACTTGGGTAGCAATTTTTATTACAATCAGTTTCCGGAGGTTGAAATTACTGGGGTCCAATTGGTTCTGAAAAAGGTTAGTAATTTGGAGGCAACAGGAGGGCTGAAAGCAGAAAACTCGTCTGTGACGGAGTGAAGGTTTCCAGGCGGACTGAAGCGGGCGGCGTGGTGACGCACGCTGCACCGAGCGCGGAGGCCGAGTGATTCAGACGAGCGTACGCATGTCGAAGGACGGAGCTTTTTGTGAGACGGGAGGCGAATGTTTCTCATTTTTCAACCGCGCGACGCCGTGCATTCTCATACCAAGGCCTACAGCCGCCGCATTTATATGCAAATCCTGACCTTTGCCAGGCTGAATGGATGAATTTTGTAACGTCTCTCTTGTCCTCTCTCTCTCTTCCCTCTGCAGCCTCTTCTTCATCCAAACGGCATCAGCGGCCAGACTCACGGCCGTTTGTGAGGATTTTCCCTCTCCTGAATCGACTCAGGATCACCGCGCTCGTCCTCGTGCAGGCCTTTCCGTGCGTGGCGTGGAGTGGCGGCGGCGGTTGTCCTCCGAGCTGCGATCAGTCGCTCAGAAAATGGAGTTTGATGTTTTGAGGTTGAGTCAGAGGAACCAGGCCGAGCGCCCCGACGCCGTCAAGTATCCCCTCCTGAAATATGACTTTTCTTCTGCTCTTTATTTTCCTCTGTTGGGAGGCTGGTGGTGGTGGAGGAGGGGTTGGGTGTGACGGCGCTGACAGCTCTAAATTTAATACGCAGCGGCCCAAAAATACATGTCGGCATGACCAGGCTAGTTTGAAAATAACACCGCGTTCACGCTGAGGCGGCCCATGCTCCGAGCATGACGGGACTCTTATGCAATCGCACAATGAGGCCGCGATATTTGGGGAATGCAACCCAATCCCCAAACCTTTATAGGCAAGTTGTTGCCAGCGTTTAGAGGCAACTGTGCAGGACAGCAGCACACACACACACACACACATACACTAGCACACACACACACATGCGCTTACTGTAGTGTGTTCAAAGAGGAACATCAGAATCAAGAGGCTTTCTTTACGAACCTGTCAGAGGACGCTGCCAAAAAAAAAATCTGCATCTTAACAAGTCACTTTGTATTTAGTGTTTAAATCTGCCACAAGGATGAGATAATCCCACTTGTTTTCAGTGCAGTTTCACTTGTTTCAGGATTTTTACCTGGAAGAATAATTGCAGATCAGCCACTCGCATCAAGAAAGTGACACGAGATTGAAGAGAAACTGATTAGCGTTGGAAACAAGTGGGATTATCTCATCCCACTGGCAGATTTTATTACCGTGTTTAGAGAAAAACAAGATTTTAACTCTGAATATCAGACGAAATAACACACATCATTTGATCTAAAATGAAGTGGTCGTTGTTAATTTCCCTCAAACACAGTAAAAACAAAAAAAATCTGACAGTGGGATGATATAATCCCACTCATTTCTCTAGTTTCCTGCTTTTTCTTGTTTTGCAAGTTGCAGAAATCATTTAGATGTTGACTCCTTTGGTCCACAGCTAAAAACTTTGTGTTTACAAGTCATTTCGTCTCATATTTTGTGTTTAAATCTTTTTTTTTCCCAACAAGGTCAAAAATCTGCCAGTGGGATGTGATAATCCCACTTGTTCTAATGCAGTCTCACTTGTTTCAGGATTTTTTTCTCTGGGAACAAGTAGAAATGTGTTGAAACAAGGCAGAATGAGGCAGATCAGCCACTAGGATTAAGAAAATGACACTGGATTCAAGAAAAATCTGGAAACAAGTCGACTAATGTTGGAAACAAATGGGATTTATTGACTATATTTGATTAAAAAACCATTTGAACCCTGAAGATGAGAGGGACTTGTTAATATAAAGATTTTGTCTCCACTATAATAAGTCATTTGATCAAATATTAATCATTCAAATCTTAATTTCCTTCCAGCAAAGTCAAAAACCTGCCTTATTCTGCCTCGTTTCAGTATATTTATGATATTTACATCACTGGAAACAAGTGGGATTATCTCATCATGCTGGTGGATTTTTTTATTTTTTATTTTTTTTACCGTGTTTGAAGAAAACAACAAGACTCGAACAGTGAAGATGAGACTGCGAGACTTGTTAAGATGGAGATTTGTTTGCAGCGTGGTACAAAGTGTTTCGCGAGTTAAAAAGGAGTCAGATAAATAAAGAAATAAATAAAACACAACAAAGAAATACAAATGAGAGGACAAGCAGAGGGAACAAAGTGAAACCAACAAACACAGCATGAAACACAAACTTGTTAAAAGAGAATTTAGCTGGTTACGTAATGCTAATTTAGTCTGAAAACACGTCTGCATACAGCCAACACACACAGACCCATTACATCACGTCTACACACACACACACACACACACACACATTAGCGCCGTGCACACAACCCTCTGCAACAGTATTATTGAAGATGTTGGATCAGCTCTTTTTTGTTCTTGTTTTTGTTCTTGTTTTGCTGCATTTTGTTGTTTAATGCTGTGTGTGTGTCTCTCTCTGTGTGTGTGTGTGTGTGTGTGTGTGTGTGTCTTTGTTGTTTCTCTATGAGCATTTCCTTTTCTGATATGTTTGTTTTGATTGTCTTCTGTCAGCCTCGCCTCTCTGATTGTATTTTCACCTTGTGCAAGAAAATGAAAAAGGAGGATGCAGAGCTTGCTAAATGTGTGTCTTCAGGCTGTTTGACTGAGTGTCTCGTCTGCTGATGTGCAGGAGACACAAGTTCAGAGGATATGCTGGAGCTGAGCCATTCACTACTTAATAAAAGTGATAAAAAAAAAAATTCTTAAATTCAACTCTGACACCAGTGAAATATTGACTACCACTGTGATAAGAGATGAAAGACTCGATATCTCCCATGCAGAAATGTGAACTACATGTACATTTAAGACTTTTCCGTATATGAAACACACATTATCCTTATTAAATACCCATATATGAAACATATTTCAAACTGTCTTATTTTCATATATGGGCATATATCTAAATAAATCAGGAGAAGAAGCATTTCCATAGGCCACAGCAGCACTTTTGAAAATAAAGTTTCCTCCTTTGAGGTCTCAGAAGGTTCGATTCTGACTCGGTCGGTTCCAGAATTCCCGTCACAGAGGAGCATCGGAACGCCGTCACAAAGCTCCTCTGTGACGTCGGCGACACACAGCAGACATCTGGACCTGCGCGTGTGTCCGGACTTTCATTTCCAAAGCGATCACCTGCAGAAGCATGTCGCTGCAGGAGGTGAACGGCCAGAGGAGGACGGGCTCCTCACAGCTCCGTCCGGCTCCACCGAGCCTCCACCAGACTCCCAGTCTGCTGGAGGCTCAGAGGAAGCTGGCCTTGCTGGAGGAGAGAGACCGGGCCAGAGAGGCAGAGATGCTGGTCCTTAAGGACAAGCTGGAGCTCCAGGAGC
>OMLB01062832.1:2450-13044 GCA_900302555.1 Myripristis jacobus | reverse complement strand
TTTCGCCGCTGCTGACACAGGACACAGATCTCTCTGTAGTTTTTAGGGTCTGATTTATTTCCGTTTTTATGGGATTGGGGAGATAAGTCCCTGGTTCCAGATATCAGGAAAACAGCCAGCAATCAGCAACATGTTGCACAATGTAACGATGGCATTTTGTAATTCAGGGACACTGCTTTTCAACATTTCATTTTTGATACAGCCTGTGCCACAAGCTTTTTTTGATTCAAGACCTTTCAATTTGTCCATCAACTCATTTTGTGTGATTTGGTGATCTAATTGGTTTTCGTTATTCTTCATGGCTGATTCAAGATTGCCAAATTTTGTTTTAGTTTCTGTTTGATTTGGGTTAAGCTCTTCTGGCAGGATACTTTTATGGAGGTTATTAAAGTGTTTTTTTTCCCAAATGTGCTTGCATTGTTAACTGTTTTGGCCTTGTCATCTTTAAACTGTTCAGCATGGTCCAGAAATGTCCTCGGCCCACTGTGTTTTCTATTTCCTCCAGTGATTCTTTGTTGTAGAGGAGTTGTATTCATATGATTGTCTGTTTATACTGCTTTGGAGTTTCAAAGTATTCATGCTGTAATGTTGGCTCATGTTGTCGTCTGTGTTTTTGGTTTGAGAGCTCTCTTACATGTTTTCTCTCTTTTTATTCTCTTACATTCACTGTAAAACCATTTTTTTCAGAGGCCTTGTGTTTTCCTTGTGTTTGCTTTTGATGCTGATGGTTTTTACAAGATTTGCATTTAAATCTATCTTTTTGGAGGATACGGTTAATATCTTCTGTTGCTTTATTGATTGCCTCAGAAATTTGTTGGTAATGGGAATTGTTGAATGTGCTTATTGCCCACCTTACTTCATTTGAATTTAAAACTTGCACATATCTTTCAGCACCGTTTGCAGTCCATCTGTATGACAGGTTAAGGTCATACAGGTTAGTGGTTACTGTTACTTAATCAAATCTTGTGTCTGTTTTTTTATGTAAATATTAATCTGGCTGTGATCTGAAAGGGGGGTTTGTGCTCACACAGTGAAACCACTGAAAGAGGTGGGATCCATGACTGAGATGGCATTTCTTTCTTTCTTTCTTTCTTTCTTTCTTTCTTTCTTTCTTTCTTTCTCAGGCCACATACACACTAACACACACATACACACACATACACCTCCCTGTTCCTCTGGCGGTCAGCAGTGGGCAGTGAAAAAGCAATTTTTTTTTTATAAGCAAGACTGAAATTTCAAATTCTGTATTTATACTTGGAGGCATTATAAAATTGATTTTGAATGGTTTTACAATGTTGTTTCTGTAACAGTCAAATGCACTTTTAGATACGATAAAAGGGTTATAGTTAATGTAGAAGGAGTGGATGGCTGTAGGTGGGGTCAAACATTTATGTCGAATGCCTGCTAAATTAGCTCAGCAACACTCTGTGGGCATCAGAGAACGATACTTATGAGCCACAACACACCACAGGATCTGATGTGGATGTGGGTTTTCATCTACCTCTGTCTAAGCAAATTATCTATCGTGCAAAAGATAACTCTATATCATACTGTTCTAAACATGTTTGATGAAGTTACCTTCTGTAGTTTGCTAACCAGGCAATGCTTCCTGTTAGATGTTTTCCACCTGCATGTGGGGTTTAAAGGTAAGTCATGGTTTATATGTTGAAATGTGACAAACGTGATGATGTGCAGACTGTTTTTTTTTTTTATTGCAACACTGTGTATTTTCATCGACCACAGTATGGTAAGTGTCAAGCACAACAGTCATTTCCAGCGTGTAACATTTTATTAACTTAATTCTGACTGTTCTCACATGCATGAAATGAATTCAAGCTATTTTTTAATTAGTTTTGCCTTACATCTTGGTCTCTTTCACTTCCTTTCAATTCACAGTGAACAACTCCAGAGACTTGTAATCCAGTTGGTGGTAATCCATTGTAATAAACAAGAAACAAGCATAACAGTTCTGTCTCTTTGCACCCTTCAGCACTGCAGTACTGTCATGGCACAATGTCTGGCATGCGACTGACATGACATAATGTCTGCCACATCGGAGCGACATGCCACTCAAACTTTTTGAGTGACACGTCAACCTCAAACTAATGCACTGTGAGAGGCTGTTTGCAACTTAGCTTTCTTACTGCAATGTAGAAGATAATCTTTTTCCAAAAGCTGTTTAAAGACAACAAAGTAGGGGGTGAACTTTTAATAAGATAGCAACAAAAATGGCCATCTGTCATTTAAAAATAAGTAAAATGAATTCTTCATATTTGAAGGTCCTGTTGACAGTGCCTATTTTGTCAAACAAGATAATACAAAATATATGTGCTGCACTTTTATTCCAACTGCTAATGGAGAGCACCTGACAACCCTCTCCACTGAAAAGAGGAGCAGAGTGTACCGTGCAGCCTTGCTCTGGTTTTTTATAGATTTTTCAGGTAGGAGTGAAAAGAAGAAGGAGAAATAAAGGATGTTACCATATGCCAGAATGTGCATTAATATGGGATATTGGTTGTTGATGTAAACGTGTAGAGCAGTGTATGTGCTCTACTGTTCATAAATTGTCTCACACTGTCCAATTGCACTGTATAGCATGCGGAGTCATCTACTTCATAAGCCATTTCTGCACCATTCTCATCAAGACAAATTGTGATAGATTAATCATGCCTGGTTACTTAAAGTGTTCTGATTCTGAAAGAGACAAGCAATACATGTGAGATTACATGACATCTGATGGGCTTGTATAGATACTGAAGTTGATTTTTACATGCTTGGAGTTAACTTAGCTCAGTTTTGCAGTGAAGCACTGGCATGGAGAGAAGAACAGAGGAATGTGGTCTTATAGGCCACATGTAAAACTGCAAGGGTCAGGGCTTCAGTCCTTAATGGGGCCTCCATATTAAGATGCATGCATTTATGATGCTGTAAAGTGCTTTGCATTAAGGTGGTCACCAAATGGCACATTAGGTGATGTCCTAAATAAATGAACAGAGCACATGGGTTGCAGGGGTGCTATGTAACACACTGTTGACAGATTTTCAAACCTGCTTAATACCTTTCCTCCATCCAGCACTGACTTAGCTGATGTCCTTGTTGACCATGTTAATGGTAAATTAAGATTCTCACTAGCTACAGTTGTTCCTGCACAAATACAAAAAAAGCTTAATCCTTAATCTGCAAATTTGTCATCTGAAAAGAAATTGTCAAAAAGCTGAGAGATGATGAAGGACAAGTAAACTACATATTATAATTTAGATAAATTAGAATTTAAAATATTGTAGTCAGGAAAGAAAGTCAAGCCTGTTTCTCAGAGATTATCTCTGAAAACCAAAAATATTCCCAAAGTGCATTTTCCACAATTGCCTGTCTCCTAATCTATCACCTGCTCTCAGTCTTCATAATGATTAATCGGCTTTTCAATGCCAAGAATTTGCTTAATTTTCTAAAGGGAAAATAGTTTCTATTATAGCCAACATTATTACTGCAGACAGTCAAACTCCCCTGAGATCTTCCAGCCCATGGGCCTCAATCTATAATATCATTCTTTAATATGATATCAGAAGAGAAACTAGCATCCAAACTAGCATCCCAACCAAGCTGTTTAAATCCTGCTTCTAAACTACCTACCAAGAAACAAGTATTATAAACTCCTCCCTTAATTTAGGCATCTTGCCCACAGTTTTCAAGACTTCAGTGGTGAAACCAATCTAGATTACTCAGAGCTAAACAATTAAAGACCCATTTCTAATCTACCTTTCCTTAGTAAACTTTAACAGAAAATTGTTTTCGCTCAGCTACTTCGTCATGTAACCAACCATGAAACTTCAGAAAAGCTCTAATCTGGTTATATGGGCAAACCACAGCACAGAAACCGGCCTCTTGAAAGCTGTAAATGACATGAGAGTTACTGTGGATGCAAGACATGTGGCTGTCCATCTCTTAGACCTCAGTGCAGCATTCTATTGACCATGAAATTTTAATTGACAGACTTGAGAGATGGGTGGGTCTCTCTGACCGTGTCTAAGCTTGGTTTCAGTCTTATTTAACTAGTAGACAGTCAGTCTTGGTGCTTATATATCAGAGTCATGGTACTGAACATGGTATTCTTCAAGGAGGCATTCTTTGCCGCGATTTTGTACTCCTTATACATGCTCCCGCTTGGAAACGTCATTAACCATCACCACATCAATTACCACTTTTATGCAGATGATACACAATTGTGCATCTCTTTTTTTTTTTTTTTTTGCCAAATTACCCCATTGAACTGAATGTTGTTACTGCCTGTCTCACTGACATTAATGGAAGAAATTGCCCTCAGTCAGTCACGGCAAACAGATTTAAACAACATCACATACCTGGGAGTGATTTTGGACTCTGATTAAGTTTTAATTCTCATTTTAACAAGGTCATTAAACATCTTTTTTCCATCTTAGGAATATCACCAGTCAGAGCTTTTTTTATTCTTAACTCAGAAAGCTGCTGAAATGCTCATTCATGATTTTATTACAAGCTATTTAGACCATTATAACTCTATTTTCTCACAGGATTAAAGCCAGAATTTTATTTACAACAAAGGGGTCGCGCTAGCCCACTGCTTATGACACTGCACTGGCTACCTGCATCTTTTAGAATTTATTTTATTTTACTTCTTTATGAAGCTTTAAATGACCTCGCTCCTCCCTACATTGAAGATTTTCTTTGATTTTATGTACCAGCCAGATGTCTGAGTTCTTTCACTGCTTTTCTTAGAAATGTGCCTAATGTGTTTCATAACAGTGCCAGTGAGGCTGCCTTCTGTTTTTATGCCCCTAAATTGTGGAACAAACTGCCTCTGGATATTAGAAAGGCAAGATCCTCTCTGTATTTTAAAAGAAAATTAAAGACAAAAAATTAAAGACTTAAATTAAAGACATCTTAATCTTTTCAATCTGGCTTTTAATTTGGTGTAATGTGATAGCCTTTGTGTTTTTTTTTTTAGTTTTAATCATCGGTTTTTTACATAATTTTTTACTGCGTGTGTTTATTTAATTTTACTAACATTTATTTATTTGTATTTTCTATTTAATTGTTTGTTGTTGCGATTTTTAGTCTTACTAGCAACATTTTTTATACAGTTGATTGTCTGATTTTGTTCTCCTTTTCTGTCTTTCTTTCTTTTGTTGTTTTTATCCTGCGATCTGAAGTACTTTGGACTCCATGTTTGTATGAGGGGTGCTATATAAATGAAGTCGAGGTGAGATGAGTGTGTTACAACGGTGAAGGAGGGAAGTGTGTGACGAGGCAAAGAAGACAGAGAAAGAGCAGGAGGGGGGCAGGCAGGGAGGCTGGGAGGGTCTGCAAGGAAAAGCGCTGCTCGTCTGTCAAGAAGCCTTGACAACACAATCTCTCAGCCCCATCTCACCTCCCACCCGGATTCCATTACCCAAGCAGTGATAAAATTTCCCAGTGACACCCAGCTCTATCGCATCTCCAAAAGGCGCAGACAGAAACATAAATTCAGCATACCCGTGCTGTATAGCGCCTAATTGCTAATTGCTGTAATCTCACATTACAGCCAGTGGGTGCTAACAAATTGCAGTGGCCTGTGGTGTGTGTGGAGACAGGATGGAGTGGGCAGGGTGAATTCATTTATCTCGAATGATCCATGATATTAGACTACCCAATCCAGATTGGGTTTCAGAAAGGTAGCAGCTGCGCATGTGTGTGTGAGGAGAGAGAGAGAGACAGAGACAGAGACAGAGCGAGACGTCTTGTCCAGGACTAAGCAATGAACTGCACTCCAAACCTGTGTCGCCTCCTTCGGTTTTTGATCAGTTTTGTCTGTTTCTCTTTTGTTCACCAGTCATTTCTTGTTTCCCTTTCTTGTTTGCTTCTGGCCTAACCTTAAACTCTGAGTGTTAACTGCAGGGGA
Source organism: Myripristis jacobus (assembly GCA_900302555.1). Taxonomy (NCBI): domain Eukaryota; kingdom Metazoa; phylum Chordata; class Actinopteri; order Holocentriformes; family Holocentridae; genus Myripristis; species Myripristis jacobus. The sequence goes on along the minus strand of OMLB01062832.1, from coordinate 7,130 downwards.
GCTAGGAGGGGCTCAGCTCACCTTAATAAGACATGATGAGTTTTTGGGTGTCTTTAAAATATGAGTAGACACTATGCAGTGTTTTTCTTCTATATAAACGTCTTTAATTTTGTGCCCCAGCACTATGAACCACATTATTTTTGTGCTTACACTAATAACCACTGCTGTGTAGGCTACAATAGAGTTTTGTAATTTCACTGCATTACCGGCAAAGCCCACTTAGGTGCTATACCATAACCAGCACGATACTTCCACAGAAAAAGAAGAGGTCTGGGTTTGTGCTAACCTGGCTAAACTCAGATAGACCACGTGACTGCACACTGTGCTGAAACGAGTCAGTGGTTGGAGGACTGTTTGATCACCCAGGAGAATCCTAATTTCTTTGCGCCAACCTTCATAAATTTGTTTCCTACATGACATGATCTTACACCCAGTCAGTTTTCCAAGTCACAAAGAAGGCTGTTTTAAACTTTGCAAATACATTTTTTTTTTTGAGAGCTGGAGAGAATGAAGGTGACAGATGAAACATGATGACACAACCTGTTGTAATATGTGAAGTATCAGCTCCCTCTCGTGATTCACATTTCAGGTTCCAGTGTAGGGTAGTAAGCTGCACAGGTGGAGGATAACCTGGAGGGGGATATGACTGTACTTTATTGGAGTATTATTCACATTATTATTTTAATTTATAGTCACAATTTGCATTGTACAAATGATAAAAGTGCTTAGACTTTGTTAAGTCTAAATTCACAAGTCCCTTTTCCCTAGACACAGAAAGGTTACTATTGGAATACAACAGGAATATTAGAGGCAACAGTGTGAAAAAAGAGCTGCCCTATTTCACACACCACTTAAAGTCAACTTTAACCTCACACACGAGGGTTTCTGCCCACTGTTCCTGTGTTGTTGCCTGGTTTGCTTTTTTCTGGCTTTGACTGGATATTGCACTTCCATGTTTGACTTAGTGGAGAGTTTTGAGTTGTTTTGAGTTTTCCACCTGTTTGCTGCCTCACTACTCTGCACTTGGGTCCACCTGTCTGCAAACCTGTGGCACTATGACCTTATCTAAATGCAGAGAAGGTTCCCAGTAAACTCACTCCAAACTATCTGTAAAGAATATTATCATGAAACCAAGCAGCGTGTGTACGCATTATACAATCCAACCATACACTTTCCAAGTGCTATCACTATTTTTTTTTTTTAACCTTTATTGATTGAGGGCAGGTTTCCTGTGGAACCTGGGCATGTACACAGTCGCACACACATCCAGACTTATAATGTATAGTACAACCATTGTTGTAATTTTCATATTAAAAACGTGCAACTTGCACCTATAAGAACACCTCAACTTGTTTTATTGAAGAAACAAGCACTTTATTTCTGTTTCCTCTTGCCCAGATTTTTTTGTGTGTCTGTGTGTTGAAAAATAAATACAGTTTGTAAAGAATATAGAAACTAAGATTTGAAAAGGTGCTACCTGACTTTGCTTAGACAGCAGGCACTTGGTTTGTTTTGCAAATGTTTTTTTTTTTTTCAGTTGCTTGTTAACCCCTTATTAGCCTGAGCACAACTTCAGATCCTCGATAAAAAATCCTTCTTAAATGTGAACTCAAGACCAAAGGAGACCAGGCAGAGGTTTGGGGATTAATGATTCAAATTGGGAAAAATGTTTATTTTGAGTAATAATATACTTGGGCCGACTGAACAGAAAGTGAGTTTCAGTCTGTGGGTCTTGGAGGACACAGTGTTTACTTATCCTTGTGTCTTCACCTCTCAGTTTCCAGGTTGTGGTCACACAGTCTGCGTTTGGACAGAGGTTTCCTTTCTTTAGGATTTTGAAGTCAGTATTTTGTTTAAAATCTGGTAACAATTCAGTTTATTTAATTGTTTATTTTTTTCTCTCCTGTTGTATCACTCTTTCTTTATCAGACTACACACACACACACACACACACACACACACACAAACTCTCTCTCACATACCCCCTGTTGCCAAGGGAGTGCTCAGTCAGCAGTGGGTAGTGAAAAAGCTGCTTTTTAACTGCTAATGGAGAACACCTGACAATCCTCTCTTTTGCTTTTCCTCTTCTTTGAAAAGAAGAGCAGGGAGGACAGTCCGGCCTTGCTCTGTTGTTGCTGATAGATTTTTCAGGTTGGACTAAAGAGAAAAATGGGAAAAACAGAGCTTGTAAACTTACCGTAGACCAGAATGTACATTTCTTTGGGATAGTTTAGTTTTTTGATGCTATTTACAGTAAGTGACTGAGTCTGAAAGATGATTACCCAGTTTCTCAATTGTCACTTAATTCTGGAAAACTGACGCATGACAGGTATCATAAAGTCTTGTAAAAATTAAATATTTCAGGTCTACACTTCATTCAGATTTCTGTTTATTTTCACAATGCTCAGCTCTTGCATGTATGTAACCTATTCTCTGTACTGTACCTGAAGTTACTGGGAGACTCAACATACACAGGACTAAGTGGAAGTTACTTTCCTTGCAAACTCATAAATAAAAGCTTTATAATCCAGCGAGGATGTAATGTCCTTTTCAACAAACAGAATGGCAAGTCCACATAAATTTGACGGTGCACAGATAGTTTTTTTTTATTAGTTTGAACTTGGAAAAGCTTTGCCTGTCCAATGCCACTGTTACTGTTAGAGTCGCCCATCATTCAGTCTAACGCATCACTTTTACACATCAGCCTCCTCCATTTGACACAATTTATTCAGATCAAAAGGAATCCAAACATGTTTCCAAACTGTTGCATGGGAGCTCGTCGTCGCCATATTAGCATGTTGATGTTCACACCTGCGAGTTTCAGACACCTGCTCAGCCACCGCTGGACGTTTTTACCGATTCATCCGGTGACCCTTGAAGTGACTGATTAAGCTCTGTCCTCTTTTTATTTTTTCCCTTTTCCCTGACTCATGTTTACTCAGTTGTTCACACCCTCGTGCTGAACACATTATTCTTCGTTCTCCCTCCCTCCAGTGGCCTTGCAGAGAGCAGCAAGGGCAGCCGGAAGTTAAGAAACTATGTCACTGAAAAACTGAAATGGCCTGATTGGTTGGTTTCTCTCTAGTGACCTTGACTATAGACCTACATATAGAAGTTGGCAATCAGGAAATTCATTCAAGAAGCTTATACAACAATTATTATTGTGTATAAGCGCATGCCTTTGTGGAGCTACAGACAATCATCACACTGTAACACGGCAGAATCATGACCGCCTGAAATTTTCCCTCACTAATTAAACATAGAAGTTCTCCCTCTTTCATGTTATTCTCTAAGTCCTCTCCCTCTTTCTCTTCCTCTCACCATGCACACATCCCCTTGTGGAAGACATGGGCTGACTGCGATGTATTCAGTATTGTTGTATCTTGCGCACAAATAGTCAGTGAACTCACTTTGCCTATGCTGATGCCTCATTCATGTTGTATTTGTAGTATATTCCTGTTGCTCAGCTGGAAGTGCACATGACGGATTCTAGACGTGAAAGGAACTGATCGTGTTGTGACTTTTCAAAATAACTGTTAAGAAATTTGATCTGATAATCACTCAGTTAGCCACAGCTAAAAATGTAACAGTGTAAAGTCATGTTTGGTATGCATTTAACCAAACACCCTGCTTTCTGCTATGGTTATTTTTTGTAAACCAGTGAAAACCCATGTTCACTAGCTAAAGCAGGCTTGTTGTAATTATCGTAAGACGACAACAACAACATTTCTGCTGCAAGTTCTGAGGCACATGAATGCAGCGGGAGGTGGGAGCTTCCAAACAATCAGATGGGGATGTGAGTGCAGCAAAATCCTCTGTAATTGTCAGTGTTACCGGTGTCTTTTCCTCACTGATTCCTCTTAATTATCAAAGCATGCTTTGTCTGACCTTCAACCAAACCAGAGGCTGCCCTGTTTCTTAGCAACATTATCTGAGTTTATGCTCCCATGTTTCCCTATCTTCTGAAAAACCCTGTTTTGTTTCAGATTTTTGAGAGCTGCAGGTTCCACTGCACTCGTCTCCATGCACATGAATAAACTGTTGTGATTATCCAAGAAGAGACATCTGAGAGTTTTATTCAGCCCTCATTACCGCCTTCTCGTTTCCCATATGCCTTTGTTTTCTTGAAATCTATCTTATTTTACTTGTCATTTTATGCATCTTGTTATAGCATGTTCCACCATAACGTGTTCTATTATCATTTATTATTCATCCTGTTGTGTCTTTGCTTGTCATTTTAATTTGACTTTTTGTTTTTATGGTGTTTTCCTTTCTTTCTTTTTGTTTGTATTTAGATATATTTTCATGAGATCCTTGGGTTTCTTAACCCGGCTTGTGCGGAGGTCATTTTTTTTTGTCCTTTTTTCTGTCACTTCAGCATTGTCTCGAACTAAAGTAAACTCAAGAGTAAAGTAAACACAGAAACACAAGAACATTACCATTACATTTTCTGCCTCTGCATAAGCAGCTTTCAAGGGGCTATTTAATCAGGGAGACACCTGTGGCTTAAATATCTCTTGTTTTAGATCGTGGTGTGATGTGTTGATGAGGTATGGCGCCAAGATGTGGCATAGCAGTTGGCATTTAAAACAATCTTTCACTTTGGTAGAATATCTCATTACATTTACTTGTATATATTCTCCTAAGGCCTTGCTTCTTTTTTTTTTTTTTTTTTTTTTT
>OMLB01062829.1:76888-88884 GCA_900302555.1 Myripristis jacobus | reverse complement strand
GGTGATGGTGGCCTGGGTGGAGCAGAAACAGGCAAAAGGCCGGGGCGGGTTAGACGTTCACAGGGGATATCGAGAACTGGTGAACTAACAGAGCACATTTGTGTAACTGTGTGTGCGTGTGTGTGTTTGTGTATATGTAAATACATGTGGTCCATATGGCTTTTTGGTTTTACATACTTTTCCATGAATTTACGCAAAGAATGCATGCGGTCCATATCGCATTCTTACATATTTCCCCATGAATACATGGCAGAAATTCAGATCCACTAATGCACAACACACAAGCAGAACTACAGACAACCTCCCTCCTCCACACACACACACACACACATGTACACACACATACACAAACACACATCTGTTAGTTCTTGAGGGATGACAGATGATCCATTGCCTGTCATCTTGAATACATGACATGAATTCATCTTTTTTCTATACTTGGTAAGAAACAAAAAAGGCATTCATGAGACAATACGTACACATGGACGCAGACATACACACTGTTGACATACATACACAGACACACAAACATATCCACTAGCAGTCTGTCTCGCAGTGTGTGTGTGTGTGTGTTCCTCTTGCCCTGTTTATCCAAGGTGGAGCTCAGAGTTTGCTAATGACCTTTATTGTCCCTCGCTGCTGATTGAGTGCCAGCTAAAGTTTCCCTCTCCTCAGTCAGATGGGCAAGTACTGACACATACTCTGTGCGCTGCACAGCCTCTCTCTGCCTGTGTCTAACCGATACTCATGCATTCTGTTGTTATTCAGTATCCACATATCCCCTGCGCAGCCCATACATGTAGCTCCTTTCAGCATTACCTCCTATCTCATGTCTGCCTTTTCCTCGAGGATCCCATTTCCACAGTTCTTAGGTTCCTGGTGCATTGCTGTGTTTTACTGTGAAGCCTTCAATTTCAGTCATTATAGCCTAGGGCAGTAATAGTATACAGTTATCCTGGCAATACTCTGTAATAAAGTTGCCTTTAGAGATAAATAGAAAGGTAGAAGCCTGTAGGTCTACATTAAATGGTCCTGGCCAAGTGCTGAGTGGATCAAAAGGAGACAGGTTATGAGCTGCATCTAAAAACTACAAGTTTAGATTTTGTCAAATTATGAGGAGGAAATAAATCTGTTAAAAAAACAGGAGAGAAACATGTGTTACATGCAAAGGGTTAACAAGGTGAAATAACTGTGCCTCGGCATTATGTATCATATTCCCCAAATCCCACCGTCCTTGTAACAATGAAACTCCCATTCTCCCTAAAGGCTCTCATTGGATTTCATTGTACAGTGTTTGGTAGGGTCACAGGTCCCGCCCACGGAGGGCTCTGATTGGATGGACCGCCTGGTCGAATATTCAATCAAGCACCTTGCTCGGAGCTGTGATTGGACACAGCCGGTGCAGTTATGTAAATGAGCACCTGGTGGCGCCTGCTGGCCTGGCTGTAGGCTGAGGTTGGAGCAGCGCAGCCGGGTCTCAGATTCAGAGAGCAGCTGAGGCGCAGGGACCCCCGACGGTCTCTCACCCCTTTTTTATTATTTTCCAGTCCCCTCGCTGCTGTGGACAAGTTTTTATTCCGAGGTTGTCAAGTTTACGTTGTGCGGTTTGTATATTCTGGCTCGTCGTGCCAAGCAGTTGCGGTGTAATTTGTTTTGCGAGTTTTGTCAGAGGTCGCACTGAGCGCAGCAACTGCCGTGGCACCGTTGGATTGCGGACACTTCACTGGCCGAGCATTTTGAAGGACAGCCGCGGAGCCAAAAGACAGCTATACTTGTGTAACGCGGACTTCTCCTGAAAGTTTTGGTCTGGTGTCAAAGCGCACTTCTCCGTGTCTTTTAGGTAAGTAGCCCACTGACACACATCTTGTATGCTGCCCTGTACACCCACGCGCCTTTCTTCTCTAACGCCACGCATTTTACTCCGCAAACCGCGCGCCGTTACATTATCATGATTACAATGGCTATTTCAGACTGTCTCTGTGTGTACATACATGTCCATGCTGGGTGAATGTCTGTGCCTGCCTGCCTCTCACTCCAGCTTGGCGTCTGTAAGTCTCCGTGTGGCGGTGTTTTGGACGCCGGCCACGGGCTGTTGAGGTGTAACGTTGCGTTGATTTGCGCGTTTCTCCTGCTGCTGCTACATCATGGTTGAATTATTGTAACGGTGTAACTTTTCCATCACGGTCTGGACTCACTGCAAACTCTGTGTTCAAAATTGAGCGACTCCCTTTACAACAGAGAAAACATCATTCAGAGTCTAGGTGCTGAGAGCAGTGCAGTTTGGTTTGTCACCCTACATCCACACAGCTACTATTAGAGCTGAAGTGCCCATCATATTTTACACATTCGTTTTCACATCGCTCAGGTGTTTCTGCTGCTTTCATCCAGCCATCCCTCCATCGTCCCAAGCTTCATTCAGACCAAGCTGATGCGCAGGAAGACCCGTTGTAATATCCAGTTGGTTACGTTGTAACAAGTTACCCCTTGAATGCCTTTTAGTGTGGCTTTTCACTTACTTTACACTGAGACTGCTCAAGAAAACAAACACAAAAGCCCACTAGGTTAAACACAATAAATTCTTCGAGGGATGCCAAGCCCTAAAAGTGTAGCGTCCCAGTGGAGCTTGGAGAGTTAGATGAATGGCTCAGTGAAATGTCCAGTGTCTGGGATGACCTCATGCGCCCAGGTGGCCGCTGTCGCTATTAACCCCGTGACCTCACCGCACGGCAGGTGACTGCGAATACGGTAAAACCAGCCGCTCCAGTTTCATACACCCCTGGTCTTAAATGAGGGGGGCTTTTTTTTTTTCCTTTTTCCTTTGGGAAGCAATCAATCCCCAGAAACAACCCTGAAAGCAGCACAGCAGTGTAGCATGGCACTTGAGAAAAGAACTGTGTGGACACAGAAAACAGTCTGTCCCCGGGGACTTGCTCACCACAGCTCTGGACCATGAAAAGCAACAAGTAGAGGAAACACACGCTGTGTTTTCTTAAAGGCAGCACAGGCCAGAAGGGGGTGGTGATAATGAATCCATCATGCTTTATAATAAATGACTGTCATCCTTTCTGGAGACACGGCGGTGCAGATAAAGTGAAATATATGCAATGAAACTTTCACAGTGACATTGAACCTGTTAAGCTCTGCGTGTCTGTGTGAGGGAGATAGAGAGAAAGGGGCAGAGCAGAGAAAATTTGGGCATGATTGCATTTTTGTGTATTATTTGCTTGTGTGGAGGTGCCCTGATGGAGGAGATCACAGTGGGCTTTAGTGGGTGGTTGCACAGGGCAGGGGGCAGGCACTCTAGCCACTTGATGAAAATGCTGGATGTTGATAGCTGGTGGTAGTAATGACCAGGAGCAGAGAATGCAGTCCAGGGGAGTTGTTGCATTGTTCAAGCATTGGGAGGGGGTTGGCTGGGCTGCCTGTGGTATTTGCCAATAGATAGAGAGGCAATAAAAGGCCATTCTTTCTCCGCATCCCTCCCTCTCTGCCTCTGTAGCAAAAGCAGCCATAAAGTGAGGAGGAGCCCTGTGTGTTGCTAAAAACTCCCTCTCAGGCAGCACAGGTCTGCTGGAGCCCTGTCTAATGGGCAGTTGGATGGTAATTCTCCCACAGTGTCCCACGAGGACCATCGGCCCTGCCTAACTGTCTTTTTGTCAGCTGTGCACAACAGCCGAGGAGAAGCAGAACATTCATTATAGTTGGATGTAACAGCTAGTATGTGAGTATACTGTGCACGCACACACACTTGGGGAGCGTTTCTTCTATTGATCAGCCTTTGTCTTGGCAGGCATAGGCAAAAATGATATTGATTGTTTGTGATTTGTGTAGCCTTATACACATAGCGCTATAGATTATCACCTGCCTGACAGTGTCTGAAGTTGCCTTTTTTTTTTTAAAATTTGTTGCACTGCAGGCCCTAAAGATCCCCAAAGTCAGCACTAAAGGACTGTATAGCTGTTTTTCTTGATGACCTAAAGGGGAAAAATGAATTGAGGTTTTACTGAGTTGTGTTACTGCTGTTGTTCTGTCACGGCGAACACACATACTGCATGCATGCCTGCACGCACACACAAGTATGTGCGCTGTCCGCACAAACAAACAGAGCGGCATGGCCGGCTGTGTTTGGGCTCTACCGTGGGTTTGACTAGTCTGATTAATCATTGACCTTAGTCTCTTGTCCTCAATCTAGGTCATTGTTTTGGTGGAGTCAGGCTCTGTGACTTTGTCTTTGTGTTTCTTCACTGGTTGTTGACCATTTTGAAAAGACTTCAGCAGGTGGCTTGGAATTCAGCACATGATTTAAGCGGAGATGCTACACAATGACTAAATGGCATGTTTTGCGCAATTGTTTGATGTTCATAGATTGTGCATTCTTGTGGCCATTGTGGTTGGTTGACAGCATGAAACAGCGGCAGTAATGGAGATGGTTTCCCTCTGAACAAAAGCACTGTCTTTGATGTGAGATTTCAGCATCCAGAGAAGCCTTCTCAGGGCATCCATATAGAAGACAATAACTTCACTAGCCTCTTTGTACACGAGTAATTGGCTCCCAGCAGATGTAACAGGAACTGCCCGGACAGTGGAAGTATCCAGTTAAGTCCAAAGAGACGACACGGTTACTCACTTCCACTCTCAACAAACTTAATTGTCTTGCTTCTCTTTCTAAACCAGTTTACCCCAAAGTCTAGACAGCTGGATTTTGAAATTACATTTCCGCCTTGTTTGGCCAGATGCACCGCCGCCCTGTGAGACTGTCAGAGAGGAACAGATAAACGAGTGCATTGTGTAATGGGTGGTGACACTTCAAAGCTGCATCTGGAGAACTCGTGGGCTTCACTTGTTGGGAAGTTCTTAAATCTGAGAAGATTTTTTAACTCTGTTTGATTTCCTTTCTCTCAGTCTTCATCTGCAACATCCCACCCCCTCCTAGGTCAGGCCTCTCCACCCCTCCAGCCTTCCTACACCCCCATCCGTCCTTCCATCCTTCGCTGTTATCTAACGTACCTTTGATGCCTTAATTGATCATTCTGGCAATCTGTCTCTACATTTTATATGGAGCACGGATTCTCTTTCTTCATCTTCTATCACTCCATTCCCTTTGAAGCACCACTAGATGTCTCATTCATTTCCCACCCCCCACCACTCATCCATCTCATCTTCATCCTGCCCTCTCTTAGTCTCCCTGTGAGCCTGCTCATTTATCTGTTTGCTCTACTTGTTGAGGTTGCCCTGGTTAGATCGTACTGCTGGTGGTGGTGGTATAAACAGACTGTTTGCAGGTATATCAGTCTTTTTCAAGAAGGTCTTCTCAGAGGACCACATACCTTTGCTGTATCACACTTGTACAGAACCTGTTTACATCCCTCTGCTTATACCCTGTAATGAAAAACCATCTGTTTTGGTAGAGTTTGACTACCTGTATATAAGCATTACACACTGGAGTGAGATATTATGCATTATAGATCAAGTTGTTGAAGAGTTTTTTAAAAAATCTAATAGCATGCAAAAGTTAGGAGTTGGCAAGTTACATATCCCTACTGTACAACTTGTCAGCTATAATTCATGTTTTGTTACTCTGAAATAATAATAAGATACTTTCCATAAAGTGTGTGATGTTGGGGAAGTAACTGGTCCAGTAAGAGTGGGACAACGCCTCACTCCAAATACTGAATCCTGTGAGCTGAATCCAAACATGAGTCACACTGCGCTCCATCACGTGTCTCAACAACAACTCGCAAGTTATCGCCTCTGGAAAGAGTTGAAGAACCTTATAAAAGATGGAAACTCTCACAAACTTAAAAGCCAAAAGAGCAGTTCTTTCCCGCTCCCTCTCTTTCTCTCTTCTCTTGCCCTCTTCATTTTTTCATCTCTCTTCAAATCCTCACACTTGGTGGTATTTTCACCCGAGTTGCCAGCACACACTGAGCCTCTTGTGGTTTAGTATACCACCAATAATTACTCATGGCTTCCGGCAAATTAAGTACGCTTTTGAAACCTTGTTGGAAAATAAAAGAAAATTGTGTTCAACATCAAAGCCTGGCTTTTTTATATATGTCATTTCACCTCGATAAATTGCGGTTGTAATGACATCCATGCTGAGTGGGGTGCACCTCTGTCTTTCCCTTCCAGAGGTTTGGAGGGGCCTGTTAGGATCAGGAAACTGTTGTGTGAAGTGTAATTTAGCCCTTTTTAGGAGGCAGTCTGCTGCTGAGAGGAGGAGGGGGGACTGCAAGTGCGATACAGCTATCAGTCTGTGCCTGAAGGTTTTAACAGTGATGAAGTATGTGTGTGTTTGTGTGTGTGGTGTCTGGCATAGAGTTTCAACCAGACCCAGACCTCACATTAATAAGGTCACCACAATCTTTGGAGCTTTGTTTTGTTTCTGTGCGAGTATATATCCGTGTGTTTATTTTTGTTTGTCTGCTGCGGTAGTCTAACAATATACAGCTCAGGGATATCTTAAGCCTCTCACTGCTCGGCTGTCATTCGTTAGGAATGAGGAGAAGAAGTCTGTGAGAGCGAGGCAGTCTGTTTTTCTCACTTTGACTCAAAATGCTGAGTCTCACTGAACAAATTCCGGTTTGACCTGATCACGCACTCTCTCTCTCTCTCCGCTCCATTCTGTTTCTCCCTAAGCCATCCCTCCCTCTCTGTCGTCTCACTCTCCCCCCCTCTGTTTCAATAGCTGCTCACTGGATGAATAATTCTCGCTCTCCTGCTGGCAGATAGTTGCTTTTGTCCAGCACATACACTGTCTGTCTGAGTCAACCATTTGATTATTGGAGGGCATTTTCATATCATGTCATCACTCCAGGTTCCCGTTTCCTTCTCCGTGGCAGTAAGGCAGACCGTTTTCTTTCTGCCCATTGTGAGAGTAACGCTGTGCTGTCACATGCCTCTCCTTTCTCCTTTCACCCCGTCATCCCCTCTGCTTCTCACTTCTGCTTCTCTGACAGGTGGCAATGAGACAGTGCAAATTGAATTCCGGGAATTGGATTGTGGCTTGCGATCACACTGCAGCCCTAAAACAGTCCCCAGACAGCCAATTGGTTGTGTCAAACAAGTGACAGAGATTCACATCAGTGTACATTCTGCTGCCATATTAGCATGCGACGGCTACTACAGATCTCATGCATTCTTACTGTGGTTGCAGTTTTGAGTGTAACACCGAGACTTTAACAAAGGTCAGTGTCAGAACAAATCCATTTTCAGTGTAGCATTGAGCATTAATTTTCATGCAGCTGACACCTCAGGTTCATTTCTCAGCAGAAGACAGAAGCCTGCATTATTGACTCAACATCTCTGGAAAGTGAAAGGCATTTCTCTCATTGCAAATGGATTGTACAGAGCGAACGAGCCAGAGAAAGAGAGGCTAGACCCGAGGCAGGTCTATCTACATGTACTGACACGTATGAAGCTCCGAGCCTTTACAGCCAAAACAAGACCACTGTTGCAGTTGATGAGAGTCAAAACCAGTTTGGGGAAAGCACAAGACGATCTCTAACTGCTCTTGCTGTGCGTGCACAGGCAGAGGGCTCCACTCTTTGATGTACTTGATACAGCAAGGTTCAGTAGTTCATACAAATGCCAGTAAATTTCCATGATTGTCGATATTTGACAGCAGAAACAAATATCCCATTCAGCTAGGGCTGGGCAATATATTGATAGTATATCAATGTCGTGATGTGACTAGATATGGTTTCAGATTTTGGATATTGTAATATCATGATGTGACATAAGTGCTGTGTTGTCCTGGTTTAAGGGCTGCAGCATAGTAAAGAGATAACACCACACTGTTTTAGCTGTTCTGTTATTTTCCTTAGTCTGATTGGTCATCATATCCACATACTCACAAATTTTCAATACCAGTACCAATACCTTGTCTTCGACACTGGGTCCTGAACGATACTTCGATACCAATTTTATAAAAGCTCATCATAAAATCATTTCATATAATGTCTCTGGGTGTAACAGTGTTTTTCCGGCATGCCTTCACATTGTAATGTCAGGCAGACAATCACCAGCATTATTAGATTGTGGTACGAGCCTGCTGCATGCTTATTGATCCAGTGATGGGATTTACTCCTTAGGTAGTGCACTTTGGTACCATGTCATCTTTCAATAATTAATAGTATTCAAGCAATTTGGTCGGTGCCATAAACGTGTCAAAGTTCAGGACCCAGCCCTAATTACTAATGATTGTTAATCAAAATCTCTTGGGTTTAAATATGTCATGTAGACAGCAATACACATCCCTGATAATCGTCACAATATTGATGAAGAGGTATTTGGTGAAACAATAGAGTAAATATTTGATTTTGTCCACATCGCCCAGCCCTATATTCAGCACACACTCCTTTATTTAAAAATGTTGTAGAAGCAGTGCTTTAGCATTCAGGCTATGTTATGATAATAACACTGAGTTACAAGTGCAGGATGAAACAACAAATACAAAATGCTCTCATTTTGTTTCCACTCCTATTAAGCATGGCTGTAACTTAAAGTAAACCCACAGGATAAGGCTCTGTTAGAATAAGAAAACTGAGCTATCAAGCTGCATGGCAAAGGCACTGATACTGAATCACTAGCACTGGTGTCGTTTTCGAACTTACTTGGTATCTAAGTATCGATTCTTGTGACATGGCTTGATGCAGCCAGTAGACAGCTCAATCAGTATGGTTCATGTTGATTGCAGAAGATGCTCACAGGGTTTTAGCTTGGTTTGGACATTTGTTCGGCTCACTTGAATCTGTTATATCAGAATTCAGTGCGCACAACATCAGAGTGGTTGGTACAGATGGCCTATTCCCCTCTGTACTGTGAGGTATTGCTGGTCATGCACTGATAAAGATTATTTCCTTTCAACTGTGCATTCGCCACCATACACATGAATGTGCCAACGCCTGGCACAAAATTAGTATTTTAGATATGTATTTAAAATCACATACTTTAGTGAATCCCTCTTGGCAATTACCCTCATGGTAGAGCTATAATTAAAAAAAAAAGGGTCCAGACTAAATACTGTGTGTATACTGCAGTGTCTCTGTGCTGACAGATAGCTTCATATGGCTGGCGTTGATACCTCCTTCATTTGCCAGAGGCAACCTGTGGTAATCAGTCACCATTTGTCTCTGTCTGCCATGCAGATATGCTGAGCAATGCTGAAACCCATATGGAGTGAGGGGCCAAGTGGACCTGCTTCCAAATATGAAGGAGTTGTATGAATAGGAGGCGTGTGGAGATGAAGATTTCATGTTGTGATTGATTTCAGTCCAGCCAGCTGTATGATAATGAAACAAACTTTATTGCAATCATTTTTTTTACTCAATTTGCACTACCTTCAAGCCTAGACCCAGGGATCTTGGTGTGAGTTTATTGGGTTAGTTGCTTGTGAATTAGATTTGTTAGGAGCTGTGTTGTGGCACGGCACTGCTTTATGATGCTGCCATGCTGAATCTCTGCTACCAGGCAGGGACGGGTTGTGAATTGTTCTTTTTGGAGCACAGGAATCTGTCCTAATGAGTCATTTGATGCTCACCAAAGCCAAACTATTCCGGGAAACACCTTTTTTTCCCCCCTTCTACAGCTCCCTCAGCACTCTGTGCTCAGTCTTTCATTGTGATTCACCACTGATCAGTCATGTTTCACATGCTATTATATACCTTCACCTTTACTTGTTTTATCCTGTTTTACCTCTAAAGAAAGTGCTGTCTACTTTGGTTTATGGAGACTACCACTATTACTGTTTTTCCTTCAGGTCTCGTAACCCTGTTTCTGTGACTCATCCATCCTCCTCTCCTGCTTCCTCGTCTTTTGGTTTAACTCAGAAAATCAGATTCCTCAGTCGTGACTGGCACTTCCTAGTATAGATGTAGTGTGACACACAGCTTTTCAATGGGATGACCACAGAATGAACATCATGATGAGCAATAGTAATGCATAACACCATACTTCATCCATGGCTTCCTGACGTGTTATGGAAATGTCATGTCGGCTGTAGTTTCTCAGCTAGCTAAATATTGAAAGTGTAACTGCTTTGTGGTTTCAATTTTTAGACAATAGACCATAACTCCTAGGTCTGAGTAAATGTCCTGTTTGAACAAAGCCTCTCTAGACTCTCCACTTTCCATCGCATTATGTAATGGTGACTAATAGATAACAAGGGGAGTAGCTGTGTTGTTTTCTCACTTAGAGTGGAGGAAATAATTGCTTTTTTGATATTTAACTAAAGAGAGCCAAGGGGAAATTCTTTTAAGGTTAAAAAAAAAAAAGTTACTTCCTGAACAGTAGTGCAGCCAAACAACTTTACAACTACCTTTGGAGTGGATCTTCTGTGACAAACAAGGAAAGAATGGCTCTCCAGGGAGTCGAACTTCACTAACAACATCCCTGAGTCCGACTGAGACCTACCCTTTTCTTAGGAAAGCCATTAAATGACTCTGTTTTTCTTGCTGACACTATCTCTTCATTCAAAGTCTTGTGAAGATTAGAGGGTGCTTCCTTCTCTGCAGGACTCAGAGGATAGTGGTGCATGCTCCCTCCCCAACTTCCTAAAATTGATGGAAATCCAAAAACAAAGAGCACACACCTCGCTCTCTCCAATAGGCATTTGTCAAGCCTGACTGAGGCAGCGTACTTCCCTATCTGGCCGTAATCGGAGGCTTCACACATTGAGGACTGCGCATGAAACAAGTGATTTACAGCGATGAAGCCAGTCTTATGTCAACTGGACTGACAACTGGACTGGCGTCCTTATAGGGCTGGAAAGAAAAACGTAAGCTTACACTTGGCGCCAACACGAAGGGCACTCTAGAAAAGATGCAAGCCAATGCCAAGGCAAGTCCTGCCAGCTTTTCACTGAGGCAATCTAATTATAGAGAGCCTGGCAAACTGTCTTTTGTGATGCAATGGTAACTAGCTTCAAAAAGTCCCCCCCCCCTTTTTCTCTTTCTCCTCGACTCTTGCTTGCTGTCAGTTGCCTTTATTTTGTGGGGCAGGAACAGCAGCTGTTCATAACTATTCATTAGTCTTGCTCATGGATTATTCCAGACAAATAGCGAGAGTGTAGATTGGGCTCCACACTGTGCCGACTCCTCCAGAACACAGTGGGCCCTTTTCGCCCTCTCCGAGTTTTAACCGCAGCTGTTCAGCACCACTTGACTCTTCGAACAACAATGTTCTTGGATGGCTGTGACCAGTTTTGCTTGTGCTCACAGAAACTTAAAATCAAGGCTTGTTTTTCTTCTCCAGCCGTAACCTCAGACTGTTTTACTCGTGCCCTCTCTCCTTGACTTGCTGAATGTGTGTATTTTCCCCATTGCCACCTCAGCCAGAAGGCTGTTATGAGATGCTATCAGGGGATCGTGTTCGTTTACAACACACCACGATTGTTCGGTTGATTGTGTAGGATTTGTTTCCCCAGTCAACAAACCAGCTGAGATTCTCAGCTCTGGTTCTGCCTGCTTAGCGGAGCTGTGGTCCAGCGAGCCACATATTTCATCATGGTGTCATTTGGCATACTCACACATTTCTCCAAACCCCCCCCCCAAAACTGTCAACATCTCTCTCATTTTCACTCTTTCTCCTTCTTTTCCTCTCCCTCCCTCTGCTCGAACACTTGCACTGCGAATCTGTTGTGTGGAGCCTGTCTCTCACTCGGGACAGCTGCACTGGCTGGCTATCCCTGAAATCGCCTCTGTGCCTGGCCCGTCACATATACATGCGTGCCTTGTGTACACACACACACTACAAGGAAATAATTCACCCTTCTTTCTATGCCACCTCCCTCCTCCCACACACACATGTATCATCGTGGCTCTCGTTCCATCTTATCCACCCAGTTCATTCTTTGCGCCTGTGTTAACTCTACTATTCATTCTTTTTCCATACATCCCCCTCCCTCTCTCCCCCTCCTCCTCTCCCCCGTCATCTTGTGTCACTACAGCTGTGTGTCAGCTGTCGGCCTGTCCCGGTCTAGTCAGAGATGAAGCCAC
>OMLB01062829.1:56713-76821 GCA_900302555.1 Myripristis jacobus | reverse complement strand
CCCCCCCAGCTGTCACTCCCCCTTCAGACCTCTTACCACAAGGTTTCTTTTCCCCTTTTGTGTCACTGGGAGTCTTCCACTGACACCCTCAAAAGAGGAATAGGCACAAGGGACAGAGTTATGAAATCTGCTAGATTAGTTCATTGTGCATGTAATAAATCAATTTGGTAGAATTACAGCGCTGTTGTCAAACACAAAAACACATCAAAGTGGGTTTTCAAGGAAAGAGGAAGCGCTGACAGCTATGTATTTCTGAAAACACGGTGGTGTTTTGATAGGTTTCATGGGTCCATGGTTGATAGCAGTCAGTGGGCATACATTTAAATAACATATCAACTTTCAATCAAGATAAGAAAATGAAAAACACCAAAATTACAGTAATTTTGTTTTGTAAGCGATTCTTACTCTTTATTTTAACCAAGCACAGACTGCTTTTGTGTGTCCATTATCCATAAGCCTTTAACATCTATTTCTGTGTTTCTCTCGTGTGAGTCTCTCTCGTATCTTTGTGTTCCCTCGTCTCTCATTCCATGCATTAGTTTCTCAAATGTTACGGCTCATCAATTTGTTATTTATTCCACACAGACAACTCCAAGCAGGTGCATTAAATGTGCTTAGACCCATCAAGGCAGAGTAGCTTTGTAATCAGTGAGCTGGAGCAGATATGATTGACATTTCAAATACAAAAAGAGCAGAATTCAACAGGAGTAAATGTGACTGTCTAAATTATACCATCTTCAATTACCACGCTGTTTGTAACCTTTTTAAAGGCAGCAAAGCATTATTGTACTGCTCCATGGTGCTGTCAGACAGAAAAACAAATTAGCGTGTGAAAGTGGCCTTTGTTATATGGCTTTGTGCTCCTGTGGTTTAGCTCGTTGCTGAGCTCGGCATGTGAAGTGTTGTGAAACAAATTACTTTGTGAGACATCCTGCGTTGGTCTAAGAGGATTTGATTGAGAGAGTTGAGTTATCGACAGAGAAGGTGAGATTTGTAGCCCCAGGCTACAGCTGTGTGTGTGTGTTGATGGTGGTTGATTTCATTTGAACAGGAACAGACAATATGTGAGTCCCGAGGCAGAGGTAGAGGTGCTGTATCCAGACTATGACCTTGTAGCTCACTCCTCCCCCTCCCTCTCTCTGTCTCTCTGACAGGTATGCCTGTGGTCACCAGCGTGTCCCCGGACAGGTAACCAGGTGTGCTGCTGCTGTCATGGCCACGTCAGCCCTGCGGTTGCTGTCTGTCACCGTCCTGGTGGCGCTGGTGTCGTCATCAGAGGACCATGAGTGGCACTTTAACCCAGGTGAGAGGTCAAGGGTCAAACAGCACACAGTGAAAACATCTCAGGATAAACCGTTACCACAGTTTTGAATGATTGCTTTCTTTGTTCAACCATAGGGGACCCTCCCCCCATAAAAACATGCATACATTTCAGAGACCTTGACAGATTTCAGGTTGTTTTTATGGCTGTAAGATTTTTTTTTTTTCACAAGTTGGTTTGTACCTCAGTTTTGGTTTGTATTATGTTCTGACTTGAAAAAATTCAAACTTGACTGAAAATTCATCGCTGAAAGTTCTTTCTTTTTAATCTATACCAAACATTTAGTTCAAAAAATTGAATGTGGCTTTTACCAATATTCTGTAAAGCTTGTGCAACATAGCAAGAGAAAGACTTTGCATGCAGCAGCTTGTGGAAAAGTCAGCTATTAGGTGTACCATTATCATTCACAAAAATGTTCTGCATTTTGACTGTGTCTGCTGTAATTTTGCTTTAAAAAAAATACTTCATGTGAATTGAAGTGGAGAAAAAAATCACAGTTTTTAGTTTTGGCAGAAACTCATTACACCTCCTATTGATTTTTTTATTATTATTTGCACGATTAAACCAAACCAGAGGTTATTGCATTTTCCTCTTTCCAAAGCTGCGCCTCCTCCCCTCTCCTCCTGTCGCTGGCCCCTCGATCACGCTGCTCCTGCATTCTCCTCACATTCTCGGATCAGTAAGGCTCATTCTCCATCCGCTATCAACAGGCTATCCTGTGTCCTCTCCCTGTCTGCCACCCAGTCCTGTGTAATAGGAGAGTGAGATAGCTGGGTGGTACCCTTGGCTCGTCAGGACCGCTAATGTACAGGCAGCTCATGAAACTGTCAGTCAAAGTGTTGGCGAGGGGGAAGTAAATGTGAGCCAGCCAGGTGTAACGAGAGGCGACTGCTTGCTGCACGGTCAGCCTTCTGACTTCAACAATGAATATGACTAGAAATACTTGTGCAGATGGAGAGCTACAGAGATTGATTAAAAAAGACACCGGAGGATGCATGAATGGACCTTGACACATCATGCACACACACACACACACACGCACACGCACTAGTGGGCACACATTTTATCATGCAAAAAGAATGGAATCAACCTTAACAGCGCTAGCACAAAGGAGTGTGGGGGCGAGAGAAAGTGCATTTTGTGAAAAATGACGAAGAGAAGATGGAGTGAAGGTTTTTTGTACGTTTTTCCTGCCTGCTGAGGATTACGTCAGGGGATATCGTTTTGTTTGTTGTAAATATGTGGGCATATAAAGCCCTTTGTGACTGTAAACAGTGATATTGACAGATTGACAGATTGACAGATATTGACTCAATAAACCTGAACCTGAACTCGAACTTGAACTCGATGAAATGAGAGAAACAAAGGCAGAGACGGCTGAGACAGGAGACCGACAGAAGTGACAAGAGTGCAGTTGGCGGGGGGTGTTTACCGGCAGCGTGACGATGATGATGAAGTAATGAAATGGGCACCTGTCCATGGGGCGTGGGGCAGGGATGAACTCTGTGTGTGCATGTGTGTGTTACCACTGCACCCGAGCCGGTGGGGTTTTTAGGGTTTGTCCTCCAGCCCAGCATTCCAGTCCCCTGACTCACTGACTGAAACTGAGTTGGACCCCTACCCCTCTGATACACACACACACACACTCACACACACACACACACCTCCCGGCACCCTCATATCACTGACAGTAACTACGCTAGCCTTTCCATTTTATTGCTGCCCAAACCCTCCACCCTCTCTCTTGCTCCACAGCGTCTGTCCCCAGTTCCCCCACACTCACTGACAGATAACACTCCCCCCACCAGCACCACACACACACACACACGCACACACACACAGCCCTCAAACCATCTCAACCCCCATCACTGCTGACCTCAGGGTGCACACGCCTCACACTAGCCCGGGACCGCGCTATCTGCACTATTTGATAATGCCTGCTTGAACCGTGTCATGGCAGATATGCGACACCGGTCTGTGTTCTTTCATTTGCCCTTCGGTTCTTTCTCCGCTTTTGTTCTCATCCTGCAAATCCCCAGCCGGTGGTAAATAGCAGAGGGGCTGTGGGAAGATCATTCAGGATCGCTGAAGCCTCGAGGAGGTGGCTTTGTGTGGGATGGAGAGATTGGTTTGAGGGACAAAGGTAAAACAAGGAGAAAAAAAAGACGGGAAGTTGTGAGCGAGAGAAGATAGGTCAGGGTGTCTTGCGGGGGCTGCTGGATGTGCCCACACTTTGCAACGAGATGAATAAAATGACTCCATTTTGATGTAATATTTTTTGACAGAACACCGCGGAATTGCAGGCATAAGTGATGTGAAGCTCTGCAATGAAGTTTTACATGAATTCATTAGTATTGTCTGTGCCCCCCGAGACTCAGAAACGAATAAGACAAAATGGGGACAATTTTCTGGAGAGCTTGCTGCGTGTACGTGTACGTGTGTGTGTGTGTGTATCCCTCTTCCCCTCAGCCTGTCTGGGATATGAAGCATGAAGTCCGGAAGTTGTCTTGGAGATGACATAACAACAAAATGCTCCATGACCAATGATGGGTGCTGACAGTGTAATGGAAATAGTACGGTTCCCCTGGACATCTGCTCCGAACAGACAAGAATGTTGCTAATCTCTCTCTTTCTCTCCGTGTATCTCTATCGCTTCCCCTGCAGCTCAGTGTCGTTACGCCCTGGGGATGGAGGATGGCACCATCCCCGACTCTGACATCACCGCCTCCAGCGCCTGGTCAGACTCCACGGAGGCCAAACATGGAAGGTAGGAGATGTATGTGTGTATGTGTATGTGTATGTTTCTCTGGGTGTGTGTGTGTGTGTCTGGTTCTGGTAAGCGTTCTTGTCTGCATGCCTTGTCTCAGCTCTGTTGGCACCACGCTAAATTGATTTGTTGGAGGTCTATTAGATTATGATACAAAATGATAGTGTGTGCCTTTGAAAAACCCCACTCGATAATGACATTACCACCCTGTCTGTCTGCCACCGAGGTCAGACTCATGAGATCCAAGCTAGGCTCACAACATGTTACAGCCATGTGTACGAGCATTTAGCGTGTGTGTGTGTGTGTGTGTGTGTGTGTGTGTGTGTGTGTGTGTGTGTGTGTGTGTGTGTGTGTGTGTGTGTGTGTGTATTTGTGCGTGTTTTCATATGTCTCCCTTGGACTGTTGGGCTGGGTCTCTTGGCTGAATGTCTAACCATGTGGAAATGATTATTAGCTCCAGCTCCTTTAAGAGACATCAGGGAGAGAGAGAGAGCGAGAGAGAGCGAGAAAGAGAGAGAGAGGAGAGAGAGAGAGAGGATACAGAAAGAACTGAGGGCAAAAAAAGAAAACCACTGAGAGGTTGATCACTGGTACAGCACTGTGCTGAAAGCAGGAGACAAATAAATTTTACACAGGGTTTGAGGGAATGGTGATGAGGGAGAAAGGGGGATGTTGAAAGAGGGGAGGGATGAGGCGGAGGGCTGCACAGCGCCGGTGTTGGTTTCAAGGCTACATTTGCCATTCTCATTCAGGGGCAGTTAAATATTAGCATGTTCGATTGAGGGAACGAGCAAGAGACAGAGAAATGAAGCAGAGCGAAATGAGGAATTGGCTGGTGTGTAGATGGGAAGCAAATGGACAAAGACAGAAAAGAGAGAAAGAGAGAAATGAGCTTCTTGGCAGGACAGCGGCCTGTAATGTTAATCCTGCTGGCTGGTGCATGGTGGACTCAACCCTGCCCAGCTGCATTCCTTATTTCTCCCTCCTGCCCCTCCTCGCCCTCTCTCCCTCCATCACAGGACGCCGTTTGGAGCCCTAATGTGTTGATATCATCTTGTGGTTTCCGGCTGTATGATCTCACTGAGAGGAGAATGGGACCGATTAAAATACTAGCGCCACTGTCAGTGCTGCTCGACTTGATATAGAGATTTGTTTTGGCGGTGCGAGCAGCAGCTTTAGTTTTTAGAGAAGCCATGCCGTGGTCAGAGTGTGGTTGTGGCATGGCCCGTGTTCTGAGCTCTTCATGTGAATTGATCCAGCAGCCAGCGGCGTCGCAGGCCAAATTGTGGTCTTTATGTGGCCAGTGTGTGGTGGTGGTATGGACTGGCCTCTCCGCCTGGGAGGAGATCGAATGAGTACATTCACATTGAGGTCAAGTCTTTTAGTGGTGTGTCTGTGTGTGGTCATGGCAGGCTTTCGGAGCTGTGTTATTGCGGCTGCTGCGCGGTCTTGTCATCCTACAGTGTATCTTGTAGTGAGGTTGAAGAATATAGAATAACCAGTAATTTTCCCTCGGCTCTTTCCAGCTCTTTTCCTCTCTTTATGGGCGGCATGTTCGCTGTATTTTCTGTCATTGTGCTGTGTTTATCTCTATTGCCTACTGCGTTTTAGCCGGTTCTCTGTCTTCCTCTATCTTTCGCTTCCTCTCAAACAAACAGATTTGTCCTATTGATGTGTGAATGTTGGGAGACTGTGGAATCCAAAATGGGGGGAGAAAAGCATCAGGATTTTAGTGGTGAAATCACGATTGTGCGTGTGTGCGCTGACAGTGCTGCAGACTTTTATCGTGTATCTTGTCAGTTGCACGTTGAATCTATAATGGTTGATAAATGTGTGGGTGTGGCAGTTGATACATTTTGAAGTTACCTTTTTTTTTTTTTTTTAATTTTGCAGCCATTTTAATTACATTTCCTCTGTTTTGTTGTGAGATGATCAGTCTGATCTGTCTGTGTCTCAGGTTGAGTACTGGAGAGGGGGACGGGGCGTGGTGTCCAGCTGGGGCCGTTTTCCCGAGTGGATCAGAGTACCTTCAGGTCAGATACTCAACTGTGCAAATGGATTATATGAAAATAAAATGCCTAGTCTTGGTCCTCCGTTCTGATCGATCTAAATCACTACACATACAGTAAATCATTCACCACTACTTTTTGGTGGACTAATAACTTTAAGTGTCATTATTGTTTAATTATTGTTGCTTAAAAATGAAAGCTGTATTGGACAGATGCATTGTCACCAGATTGGTGTCTTCCTGCCTAAGAGCACTAAGCCACTTGAGGTTTAGTGCTTAATGCTTAGACACATTTATAAATGTGATTTGTAAATGCAGTTTATGTTGTTTTTCAACAGTTAGACTTATCTGGATCACAAACTCATCCCTTCACCTGTTTCCGAGGAATTATTTATGTGTGAGGTATCTGAGAAGAGTTTTGATGATGCAATTTCTCTCTTGCAGGTGGACTTGCACACACTCCATTTCCTGTCTCTGGTTGGTACCCAGGGTCGTCATGCCGATGGGCACGGCCAAGAGTTTGCCCGCAGTTACCTGCTGCGCTACTCCCGAGACGGAGTCAAATGGATCACCTGGAAGGATCGCTGGGGCCAGGAAGTAAGGCTGGGTCTTTCCTGTTTTCCTTTTTCTAACAGTGAGCTGGAGCCTGCTGCTCTGTCTCTGATATGCACACTCAAGGCGTAGGCGCAGTTTGAAATGCCAGCCTGGGGGTGCAAACA
Source organism: Myripristis jacobus (assembly GCA_900302555.1). Classification (NCBI taxonomy): domain Eukaryota; kingdom Metazoa; phylum Chordata; class Actinopteri; order Holocentriformes; family Holocentridae; genus Myripristis; species Myripristis jacobus. The sequence goes on along the minus strand of OMLB01062829.1, from coordinate 70,006 downwards.
GCATAAGAGACATATACAGTTGAAGCTAACACTCTGTTATTGATAGGCACTGGCTCACTTTCCTGTTGCTGTAAAAAATGAACTTATTATAAAGCTCAGAGGCCTAAATTATTCAAAAGTGCATTTCATTTAATAAAACTGAGGGAAACAGACTGGCACGGTGCCAGCCAAACACTTTCCAATACATTTGCTTTCCAAATTGCCCAGATCAGACATAAGTGACATTCATTGGCTGAGTTTTTTACACTAAATGCAATGAATGCCTCACCTAGTGCAAAGGAAGAAAGGAACCCTCGTTTTCTGGCTGGTATAATTTCCACTGTTTTCAGCCAGTGACACCCCTGCAATATTTTTTGTTTCACATAATCACAAAATGAGAAAATATCCTCCTTCAACCAGTGTTACAGGAAAAAAAAAACATACATTGCAGATGTTACTACTGTATAGCACACTGCCAGATATTGCATGTTATATAAAAAAATGCAACCCTATATTCAAACCTCCAGCAGGCGCAGTGAGCTCCATGTTTCGCCTATACTGTTCCTGTGGCTGGAGATTTGACATCTATTGGTCTTTAATTTTTATTATTACGTGTTAAAGAGAAACTTCTGTCACCTTATTTAAGCTTTTCTGAAATTAATTGAATTTGGAGGCAAAAAGCACACGGCTAGTCAGAGCCCTCAGGCAGGATTCACACTCCCCTGCTGCTAAAAGGGGAGACATGCGGTGTACAATTTAAATATTTGTATCTTCATCGCTGTCTTTCCCTCAGGTTGTGTCAGGGAATGAAAACACCTACGACGTGGTTCTGAAGGACCTGGGCCCTCCCATTGTTGCCCGCATGGTGCGCTTCTACCCTCTAGCAGACCGGGTTATGAGTGTTTGCCTCCGGGTGGAACTCTATGGATGTGTGTGGAATGGTAAGGATTTATGCATGTGTGTGTGTGTGTGTGTGTGTGTGTGTGTTGTGGAGGTGGGTACAAGAGACTGGTAGTTAGAGGTGGAGCAGCTTTACGAAGGTCAAGGCAAGTCTTTTGTGGATTCCTAGATATTTTGTAGATGTATTCTGAGACGTGCTTTGAAGACCTTGACAAATCAGATAACGTGATATCGCGTAGTTCACTTTTATCCAAGGTTTGCCCTGCGTTGCCTGTACGTCTGCTTAAGCATGTGTGGGTGGGCTGGGAGGCGTAGTTCAATGATAATGACTATGTGTGTGTGTTTTCTACATACAACCCATGCATAGATTAGAGTAATTACCTGGGATTTACAGCCGCACAGGGGTTTGCTTAGATAAAAGAAGCCACAAAATGATAAATGGTGCTGGCCTCCATGCTTCCCAAAGCAAAACACTAGCAAACTGAGTATTTACGACGGGTTCACCTCCCGTCCTATCCCTCTTCCTCCCTCAGACAGTATCAGGACGCTATTAAATCAGAGCTGTCACAGAGGCTAAGTGCCCCGGTTCCCCGTCTGTGTCTGGGGAGCCCATCTTCCTGGAATATGCTGTAATGTGGATTTTGAGGCGACACAGCTTTAGTTCAACCGCATACCACAACAGCATTACACAAAATCCATTTCTCATCTCATCCCATATCAGATCCGATGGCGACACGGCGCTGTTCCTGTGTTTATTGGACAAAGCTCAGTATGAACTTACTTGACCCTCATGCACTCCCACACATGTAATATCACACGTCTGTGTTTAACATAATGATGTATATGTGTTAGTAGATACACTTAAATGCATAGCAGATGCACTTAAATACGTATTTAAGTAAGCGCATGCACACACAGACATGCGAGTAGTGTGGAGTCATTTGTGTGAAACAGCCACATACACTAAATCCAGTGTGAAGCAGTGTTTATTATGGGTAGCAGAGCGGTGGGCTGTAGTGAGCGTTGCTGACGTCACCCGTGCGCTCGGGGAGCAGGTTGATTAGCTGAATAGTGTAGCAGAGGGGCTTGGGTTTCACTGGCTAATGGTGGCTGGAGCTGCACAGACCTGAACCGTGGACCTCTCCATTTGTTTTACTGCTTTAAAACCAGCTGTAGCCTCTCCCTGCGGCAGTGATTATGGTTGAATGTGGGCTTAGTGAATGTGTAGCTAATGGGTTGCTCATCAGCAAATCAAGTTAAAGTATTTCACATCCGCTTGTGCCTCTCTGTCTCTCAAAGAGGCACATTTTAGGAGGAAATAACAAGAGCTTACTGTGTTTCAGCAATCGTATAGCCTGTAAGTACTAATCACTGGCATATTTCTTTGTCCTCCTCTGTCTGCCTCTCTCAGATGGCTTGAAGGCTTATACAGCTCCAGTGGGTCATGTCATGCACCTGTCTGGCATGCCTGTCTACCTGAATGACTCCACCTATGATGGGAGCATTGAGCAAGGGTAAGGTATTCACCAGCTCCAGGCTTTTTACCATTTTCATTTTTATGTATGAGTAAGCATCTCATTTCCATACTTTCCCATAAACTGCTAGTTTTCATGTAAATTTATGGAAGCACCTTTAGTTTGTAAATTGGAATACTGCTTTGGCAAATATGTCCGCAACAAAGAGCCAAGAGCGTTGGGGTCAACAACTTGGAGTGAAATCTGGCACGATCAGCAGAATACCAAAAGCACTGGCTCTCCACACCTCACATCATGTCAGTTAATACTGGACTGGGCCCTGTGTTAGCCAACACTTCTCTCCACAGTTTATTTTGGTGTCCACCTAATCGAAAGAGAATGATATTTGGACACAAACGCACTGGGCTTTTTTATTTGCTAAGGGAGTTGCTCTGTGTGTCCTGGCCATTTTGGGGTAATCCAGGAACAGGGGGGGTTCCACACCCACATGGTCCTGGTTAATGGGCCTGAAATGTTTTGCTAATGGGTGAGCTAACACTTTTGATACAATCCAGACGTATCTGCAGCAGATGTGAGTGTGATGTGAGACTGAGGGGGCTGGAGGTGACCCTGCTGGTGTTACTTTGTCTGTTTGTGTATGCATGTGTGAGAGTGTAAACGTCTGTGTGTGTGTGTGTGTGCACATTTATGTTTATGCATGTGTCTTACTGTTGTCGCTTGCTGATACATGAGTGACTCTGCTCCAGTGCCAAGTGACAGGCAGTCTGCAGCATCGAGCATTATTTGCATGTTTACGCGTACACAGTTTCACACACTAACCTGTCAACAACTGTGTGTGCAGGATGCAGTTTGGAGGCCTGGGCCAGCTGTGCGATGGTGTCCTGGGAGGGGATGACTTCATAGAAACAAAGGAACTAAGGGTGTGGCCCGGGTACGACTACCTGGGCTGGAGCCGAGAAGCCCTTGGGCAAGGCAGTGTGGATATCGAGTTCCACTTTGAGAAAACACGGATCTTCCACACTATGCAGGTAGAGAGAGAAGTGCATGTGTATGCATGTGTGTCACTGCATGTGTTGTATCTGTATAGATTTCGATTTATTTATTTGCACAAGAAATTAAAGAAAAAGGAGATTAAAAAAAAAGGTCAAGTGCATAAAAGGACAGAAACATTGACAGGCTTATTAGGCTCCTTGCCCAGAAATTTATCAAATTTGTGCATGCAGTTTCAGCTGAAGAGGCCAAATAACAATAATAAATACAGAAGTAAACACAAATAGATGAAAAAATGTGAAAAATTGTAGAAAAAAATTCCATCTGAGTATAAATTTTTGCATCAGTCAAATAGTGTAGTTCAGTAAAATGTGTGTGTAACTGTATCTTTCATTTTCTGTCACCATCGCACATAGTATGTGGGACATGATATTGTCATTGTGTTGTGTCTATGTGACGCATTTGGTAATGTTTTACTTTACCTGGCCTCATTCCAGTGTATTGACCTGTGCATTAACCTACAAATGCATAATGCATAATGTATTTAGTGTTTCATTTTATTTCGTTGTGTTCTACAATGCTTTTACAGAGGTTAGTAAACAGGTCAATACACTGGAAGAAGCTTGTTGTGAAGTAAAGGTGAGCACAGTAACTGGAGAAAAATGTAATAGAAACTGGAGCTACAAATATTTGTAATCGTTTTATCTTATAAGAAGAAATTTGCCAGATTCCTCCAGCTTCTCAAATGTGAATATTTTCTTTATTCTTTCTTTATATTTTCTTTAGTCCACTATGACAGCAAACTAAATATTTTTGGCTTGTTGACTGTTGGTTGGGACAAAAAAAGATATTTGAGGATGTCACCTTGGATTGCGGCAGATTGTGATCAACATTTTTCACCATTTTGTGACATTTTATGGACCAAACAGCCAATCAATTAATTGAGAAAACAATGAACAGATTAATTGAAAATAATCAGCTCTAAAAGAAACACAGCAGATGATCTAATTAGATTTTGGACCACCTAGCATACATATGCATACCACCCATGTGTTATTTGAGGACAAGTAATATGACAGAGAAATATTCGCTGAGTAACTTTTTAATTTGCTCAATGAATTACCTTATTAGCACAAGTTCAATATATCATGGTGATTATGGTGGGATATTAGGCAGCTCAAGAGCCGCTTGTTTCTTTTGGCATCCACTGAAATTCCTTCCAGAATCTCTGCCTCCAACCAGTGTAGTTGATGTGGGTGACTGACTTTTAAAATGAAGCCCAACAACAGATGCAAGTTTGTTACCTTTTTTTCCCCTCACAACAATAACAACGATAGCCTCCAAGGCTGTTGTCTGGAATAGCTCTCCAGCCTTTTAATTAGTTTTAATTTGCAGTTGTTTGTCACTGGGATAGTGTGTCTGTGCTCGGATTTTTAGGTGCCAGCGAGTTGCATCACAGTCTGTTTGTGCGTCTGTGTGGTTTTTGGGGTTAGTCTGTGGAGCAACATGGGGAGATATTAATATGAGGCAACCCAATTTGAATTATGCCTGTGTTGTCTCGTTGGACAGGACAGGAATGTTGGTTTGGGTGGGATGCACCCAATGCATGCGCATATTTAATGGTATGCGTTCCCAGTCAGTGTTAGAAAATGATGACAAATCTTTTTTTAACCCAGGGTTGGTATGTTGGGTTTTGACTACATTTCAAAATGTTATGTTTACCAGAGACTTATGGGTTGCCGCATTTGAGCTATCTTACGCGCTCTAAGCTTTCTTTCTGTAGCTCTTCACATATTCATTATTTTCCTAGTATTTCACCGTTACCTCTTAAAATCGTTCCCAGTGGTGTTCTTTGTGTTTTCCTCAGCTTATCCTGTTTGTTCTGCCTTTTCCCCAATGATTTTCCCACACTAATCACCGCTGACATATACTGCTATGCTGGCCCGGTGGGACATATACGTCAGACACACAGGTCAAATAAATAAAGTAATGCTGGCTCTTGTCTCTGCAGGTCAGCGTTCTTTAACCTGTGCCTAATTATTCTCCCATGGGGGAAACAGGCTTTGACCTTTGTCAGTCAAACCTGTACTTCCTACAGGTTCTGTAAGGTTGTGCGGCCTGCTGGTTCCACAGGGAACAAACTTTGATCTGCCTCTGAAAAGCCTCAGGTATGTCTGCCCTCCAGGCTTGCAGGCAGAACTTTTTCTTTGTGCTCATGCATCAACATACAGAAAAGGGAACAACTAAAAGTGATCACAGGGAAGCTGTTACTGGAGGATAGATTTGTGGGGAAATAAGCTAAACATAATGAAATCACTGCTGCGCTCTCGAACTGAGCTTTGTGCAGGTCAGTGGTGTGCATTCCCTGAAGGAGTAGTGCATTACACGAGCTCTGCAGCTGTTTCTCCTGTGTCTCAACTCTGTGTGTGTGTGTGTGTGTCTGTGTGTGTGTGTGTGTGTGTGTGTGTGTGTGTGTGTCATAGTGGTCTTCCACATGTGGATTGGGTTAGAGAGGCTGGCCCTGCAGTAAGTGTAAGGTTGATAACTAACCTGTCATAGCAGTCCTTACAACAGCCCTTCTCCTGCAGAGGGAAAAAGCACTCCCACTGATACACACACACAGACACACATACACACACACACTTAATTCTCTATCTTTCTAAAGTCTCAAGTGTTGACCTCTTTCCTTCCCATTTAAACACCCTCCATCTTCCTCCCTGTCCCCCCCTCCTCCCTTCTCCTTCCTCTGGTCCTTCCTCCTGATTCCTCACTCTCTTGTCAGCCACGGGGATGCCTCATATATTATATCAGCTTTTATGGATTTGTCTCTCTTTGGCCTTCCCTTGCTTGTAAAAACAGGGAAGATGTATTCTCTCCTCTCCTTCATCATTCTTCTAACATACACCCGACTCTCTGCACCTTGTCTTCATCCCCCCTGTGTTCTGATTTTGCTCATTTGTAGTCCTGCTCAGCTCTCAGTTCTGCCAGAGCAATTAAGACTGAGCAGGATGAGAGTGTGTCATTAATTTTGTGTGTTAATTGAATCTCTTCCTGGTTCTTCACGCATTATGACTGATTACACCCCAGATTTAAAGCTCCCAGATGTTTGTGAAGGTGCCAAGCTAATTCTGATATGTAGCTAGCGAAAGGATTTTCTAACTGCTTAGCCCCTTTTTACTGCCTTCTCTGTCCTTAACCACCCACCCCCTTCTCTCTCCTCCCGCTAGGTGCACAGTAACAACCGCCACACCCAGGGCGTGCGAGTCTTCAGCAAGGTCGAGTGTCTTTTTAAGCCTAGCATCCTCCAGCCATGGTCGTCTCCCGCCCTCACCATGCCTGTGCCCCTGGAGGACCTGAAAGACCCTTCCTCGCGGCCCATCTCCCTGCCCCTGGGCGGCAGGCCAGCTCAGATCCTCCGCTGCAAGTTCTTCTTCGCTGACCGCTGGCTGCTCATCAGCGAGATCTCCTTCTTCTCTGGTAGGTGGAGGAAACAAAACTGTAATGCTGTCTTTATACCTCTGTGCCAGCAACAGCTGTGGACCGAGGCATCATTTATTCTGGTTATCAGTTCTTGTGAATGCGATATCTCAGGAATGCCTTGAGGGAAGATTTTTTTTTTGGCATTTTCTTCATATTTGGCGCAAATGCCCACTCAGACTCAAGGATGAACTGGATATGATTTGGTGGTTAAGCTCCCCGTGACCTCACAAAACACGTCTTTGGACATCACAGAAGAACTCAATGCAAAGTATGACACAGTTTCACACAAATGTCTAATAGGACAAAATGATTAAATAATTTCATTTCATATCCAAAAGGTCAAAGGCCATCTTCACTGTGACATTTTAACGTTCTACAAAAACACTTTTCCGGCCATTATTTGCCACATAACACAGGAAGAGAAGAGGAGATTGTGACCATATTTCACATTTGGCCTGAAGTGGTGCTGAACTGGTGACTCTTATCTTGGGTGTCCACCTTGAAACTGTGGTGATTGTATGGCATTTGCGAGGCATCCGCATTTTAGAATTTGAAGCTTCTTTGCGGCAGCATTCATATCTGAAGCAGTGCCTGCTGTCAAGGCTACAACTTTGTGTCAAAATCAGCTTTATTGGCCAAGACTGTGAAGATGTACAAGGATTTGACTCTTTTTTTTTTGTTTGTTTCTCTCAATGAACTTACACACAAACATGTACACATAGACATAGAGCAGAACAAGAGCAACAAAGCTGAGGCAAAGGGAAAGACAAAAAACAAAAGGAATCGTTATCCAAATACATTTGACTAGAGAGGTTTGCTTACCGCTGAGAAAATGATCTTGTGATGAATGGGCAAAGAGCCAGGGCTGAAATACTGGGGAGGTGATGAGCTGATTGAAGGCAGGTGTTGGATGAGCTTAGTCACTTTGTTCATAGAATGGCATGCCAAATCATATTGAATCACTGTAGAAGGAAGTGGTGACTGGTTGGCAGAGGCATACAACTGCAAGGTGGTACTTCTAGTTTTAAACTATGAGGTATGTTTCCTCAGGTTTTCCATACAAATTATGCTATCAGACACCTTCCAAGCCCCAGTGCAGATAAACTTGATGAAAGCCTTTTGCACAATAATTAAATTGATTTGCATCTCGACAGGATTTACAGCAGTTGCACTTAGATAAAGCCGGCACCAATGAATTCACCTGCACCACAAGAGGATTTACAGCACAAGTGCGCTCAAAGCCAACGACACAATAACTAATTCACCAGTTCAGGATTTACATGCTTGGTTAATTCCAACAGCAAATTAACAAACCACTTCCTTTAACCATAAATTTGAAATAAGCTTGTCACCTTTTAATATTTACCAAGAGAGCTTGAAAGAATTGACTGCAAGCCATGGTGCAAATCAAATAGCAAACACAGGAATACTCTATAAGCCTAAATTAGTCATAAGAAGTCTTACCTTAGATTAACTGAGGACAGCACTCACTTTGATAGTGCCACAGTGGCACCTTCAAAGTTAATGTTTAAGCTGTTTGTTAAATTTTACAATAGGAATTTCAGGGCTTTGTTTTTACTTCAAATGACAAATCCATTGGACTGAACAGCAGTAAATGTAGTCAATTAAATATAGTTAGGTAAAGTTCATGAAAGAGGCTACATGCAGAGTCTCGGGTTTAAGGCCCCTGGAGCCCTTGGGCCCCTGGACCTGTGCCCAGTATGCCCATTCAGTAATCCAGCCATGGAGGTCATTAAGGGCTACTGGAGACTGGATTCACAAAATAACTACTTGATATAACAAACTGATATAAGATAACATGTCAAGAAAAAGAGAGATACCTGAAAGTCAGTAGTTTTAAAAGTAATAGGGCTGAGGAGCTCCACTATGGCTGCAAGAGAGTTTAATACTGCACCTGAGACCCCGTAAGCATGACATTTAAGATTTATATTCATGGGATCCTCCCCCAACCTCTCTCAATCTCTCTCTCCTCATCCAGAGCCATTTGGGGAGGATGCCACAGAGACCGGTTCATTTCCTCCTTATCTCCCTCCTGCACCCCCGCTTCCCCCAGTTACTACATCTCCTCCTGTCCTCCACACCTCCTCAATTTCCACGTCAAGCTACAACTCCTCCAACACCACCACTGGCCCCTCAGGTGAGTCTCAGCTCTTCCTCTCTCCCTCTTTGTCTTCCTCCTCTTCACCCTCCTCTTTTAAACATTTCCTTCTATTACTATCCCTTCATCCACCTCTTTGTTTGTTGTCCCCTTTCATCAGTCTCCCTTCTCCCTCGTCACTTCTCCAGTCTGCGCCTCTCTCTCTCTCCTCTATCTCTCTCTATCTCTCTCTGTCACTCTCTCTCTCTCCCCCAGCTGTGATGAGTGTGAGCATGTCGACAGTGTGTCTAAGCCATGTGTCTAAAGCTGTGCCAAAGGCAGGCAGTGCCAAAGGAGGCCCATGTCTGACTACTCTCCCCTGTATCACGCGCTCAGAAATCCTTTGGCCTTGAGCCAGGATTTGCTCAGCCCAAGTCACTGCAGGATGCTTATCTCAGGGATTTCATTGTACGGAAAGGGCAAGGCAATCTTGGTTTAAAATTAAAGGTCAAAAGTTTCAGCTTATCATTCATAAGAAATAAATTGTATCTGCTTTTCCTGGCTTTGTAATATAGACAGAGAGATAGTTCTTGCACACTTGTGAAGTGTGGGATTGTCAGTTACATGTATGAAAAGCTACTCAAGGAAGGATCCTGCTATTCATGACTCCTTACCTCGTCACGCTCCTCTGAGACTTCATCAATTTTCTTCTTATCCATACTCTCTCCTCCTCCTCCTCCTCTCCTCCCTCTCCATGCCTCATTCCTCCAGAACCCCCCACCACCACCTTCATGATGGACACCACTGCTAACCACACACTGTCAGGTGAGAGAGAAAATAGAGAGGGGGGGAGGATGAGCTGCTCTGGCTTTCCTCCAGCATCTTAAACTGTCCCACTGCTCAGTACAGAGAATGCAGTATGTTGGATGAGGGCGTATAGGGGCAGGCTTTGGCACTGGCCTCTGTCCCATGGGTTTGGAGATATACAGTCATAGGAAAAATACTAACACAGCTAAAGTACATGATATTCATGTACAATAACAACTCGGCTTCTTGTGGTCTCACAAACTGCATGTTTTTCGGGAATCGGCTCTGCTCTACAAAACTAGACAATAATAGGGTTTTAAAAAGCTGGAAATGGTTTTCTGTGGTGTGTATGCTGCTTTGTCTCTGTTATTGGCTGCGGTTGAGTGTCTTTGTTTGGGTTTATTTAGTACCCACATGGTGTTAGAGTAAGAGAAGGGGGAGAGGGGCATTTCCAGTTGTGACAATGTGGTGTGTAAACTGTTGACTGTCGTAAAGTGTGTGTGTGTGTGCACACGCTCACATCGTACCTGTGTTTGTGTGTGTGAATGCACCTATTATTATGTTGTTGTTTTTTAGTGAAGCTGTTTGTTCCAAACCATCACGTATTTCATCGAGAGGTTTTATGAGCTACGAGTTTATGAGCAAAGTTTACACTAAACAATACTGAGAAAAACTCTTCCATCTCCTATTTAAATGAAACACCACATTTGACCTTCAAGAAGGACTGCAGTTGCCATATTAATCAGAATCATCTAAGGTTGTTGAGTAGCAAAACAGTGTTCACATTCTGTTCTCCAAAGCGCCGGCTTTAATGGACCCTGTGGTATGAGCAGGCATACTGCATGCATACTCACACTGACAATCCCTCATCAGACACGCAGTAAGCCTGATGAAACCATGCGGGTGTGACACCAATGAGTTTGTGACTATGCAGACAGCGCTAATACACACAGACTGAACTGTGCATTAACTCATGCCAGCACTGACAGCTATGCACACATAAACACACAGAAAAACAGGCCAAGTGGCACAGCACTTGATTACACATCACATCATACCCCAAAATAACGGTTAGGCAATTGTGCTATTGTGGAAAGCACACACGCTCATGCCCATACACACACACACACACACACACACACACATAAGCAACCATATACTTCCATATGTTTCATCCTGTACTTGCCTCTCCAGGGCCAGATTTTGCTGCTGTGACTCCAAGGGCGGGGCTGCCAGTAGCCAAGGATGACAGCAGCAACACTGCTATTCTGATTGGCTGCCTGGTGGGCATCATCCTGCTGCTACTGGCTGTCATAGCTGTTATTTTGTGGAGGCAGTATTGGAAAAAGATACTGGGCAAGGTGAGTCAAAGAAGAGACCTTTTCTGCTGAACTGTCAAAGCAGCCAGGCCTAGTACCATATTTCATGTTGGCTGTAGGCACACTGTATGTGCAGGTTGGTAGTGCTGAAGTTTGGCAATCTTAATAAAGTGTAAATGACTGTTAGCAACCTGAGGATAGTGCCAGGCAGTTGGCAAGATACCACCTCAGCTCCGTCTGGCTGTGTGGTGGACATCTTGTCATATATACCCTGAGTTGCTCCAAAATTAGAAATTAATTCATCATTATCTGCTTAACAGATTCAAATGATGCATTTAAAATACATGCATTTAAGCCTGTGCCCATGCCCCTGCCCACCCAGGCCCAGGGGAGTCTGTCCAGCGATGAGCTACGTGTCCACCTGTCCGTCCCCTCAGACAACGTGGTCATCAACAACACACACAGCTACTCCAGCCGCTACCAGCGCATACACACCTTCCCCGACGACCGTGACAGGGAGGGAGAGGGAGAGTACCAGGAGCCCAGCGCTCTGCTCCGGCCACGGGACCACCGAGACAGCACTGGTAGGATGTAAACATACACACATGTGCACACACTCGTTAAAATGCCCCCACTGAAGATATTTTCTACCCGCTTCATTGTGTTCTTGCAGATGGCTTTAGTCAAACAATTATGCGTGGCTTCGTTGCGTGAGACGCACTGACATACAATACAGCCTTCCCATAAAACTCCCCATATGTTAAGTAGATGGAAACATAGATTGATTTTAGTCAACCACAGACAGAGGCACAGAGTTGGTGGCAAATACGTTAGGAGAACAGTGCAGTTCTCAACATGCACAGATTATCGTGGTTTTGCCCCAATTGCTCTTTGTGTGCTTGTGTCAGTATTTTCGTAACCTCACTTGGTTGATCATATCAATAATCAAACCCATTTAGAAGGGAACAAAGCAGGAGAAGAGAAAAAAAAAAACGTGGCGTGCCTTTTAAGAAATAGCTGGTACACCAGCGTGTTTCATAACACCAAACAAAATAAAATCAAACCAAACAGCCCACAAGGAAGAGTGCCTCCAAGAAGATGCACAGCACCGAGGGGGCACAAAAGACCTATTGTTCTCAAAAAAAGGCAAGAAAGAAAAAAAAATGAGGGAGGTGAAAAGGAGGGGGGAAGAAGGGTAAAGAAAGTAAAAGCATTCCTGTAGTTACATTGAACCACAGGAGGTCGGCATGCTGTCTTTACTAGGCGCCTGTGTGAGTTTGAAATAACACGAGTAACAGAAACATTATTCCATCCATTGGTTCTTGTTATGTTTGGTCCTCGCCTGAGTTTTGTTAACCTTGCCTGTTCTTGCTATGCTGTTCTGTTCTCTGCTCCATGTGTCAGTGCAACCCCACCATTGTCCCCCACCTCCTCCCTTTCTTTTATAATTGATATGCTAACAGTCCTGCTAATGGTTGCATTACTGTGTTGTGTCCTGTGTGTGTATATTGTGTCATGTGCCGCCGTGAATGCTGTGTGTATGAACCACATCATGGGTGTGCCCTGCCTGGTCCTGTATGTGTGTGCGTGTGTGTGTGTGTGTGTCATGTATGTGTGTGCCCTCCCAGCCTTGCTGTTAAACAACCCAGCCTATCACCTGCTCCTGTCAGATCAGAGACAAGGCTCGTGGCCCCTAGCCGTCCCCAGCACCACTCAGGCTCAGGAAAAGAGCCTCAATGTGCCCCAGGGTAAGAAATCTGGCTCAGACTGGGCAAACACAGTCAGGAGGGTTACCCGCCTCCTCGTCCAGGGCTGCGGCGATGGTGTCAGCTGTATATCTCCCTGTGCTGCTTTCAAAATAAATAGTCAAGAAATTGATTTGCGAGGCAGCTTAGTCGTATATTGCATGTGTATGACTTTCATTACAACCCTCCTGTCACTCACTCAGTAACTCATCTCTCATTCACTCACCAATCAAGATGACTCACGCTTTGTTTCAAATTTATATGTAAACAGTTTGTCTGAAAGCAATGCAATATCCTTTCACTCACAATGCAAGCCCAGAGAAAAACAAAGCTGCTTTTTTTGTATCGTGTTTCCTCTCTGAAATTAATTTTTCCATTTCACCTACCCTGTCTGTCTCCCCTCCAGCCTGTGGCTTGGACAGGGACCTAGAGAAAGGTTTCCCTCCTACCCAGGAGGAGCCTCCCCCCTATCCTGGTTCCCCTCCCTACCCCTCCCTGTC
>OMLB01062829.1:42902-56693 GCA_900302555.1 Myripristis jacobus | reverse complement strand
CTGCCCCCCAGCGTCCCCCACTATGCCGAGGCAGATATTGTCAGCCTGCAGGGCGTGAGCGGTAACAACACCTACGCTGTGCCAGCCTTGACCTCCTCCAGCCCAGGGGCTGATGCCGCCCCGCTGCCGGAGCTGCCGCGCCAGTGTCTCATCTTCAAGGAGAAACTGGGGGAGGGGCAGTTTGGAGAGGTAGGAAATGTGTGGGAGTAGTGTTTGGCGTCTGTATGCGAGTATGTGAGTCAGCAAATGTCCTAACAGTGGTTGTATTTGTGCCGTGAAAGGTGCACCTGTGTGAAATCGAGAACCCTCAAGACCTTCCCAACCTTGAGTTCCCATTCAACGTGAGGAAAGGCCGCCCCCTCCTGGTCGCAGTCAAGATACTGCGCCCTGATGCCTCCAAGAATGCCAGGTGTGTAACAGAGATGAGTCTGGCCTCCAGCTTTTGAATAGCTCATACGTATTTATTGTTTTCTGGCCTGTTTCCTCCCCTGTGTTCACTTTCCCTTGTGTTCAGCTATCTGCAAGCTTCCGGCTGGTCATAAAGTTTCTGGAATATCATGGAGTTTTCCAGACAAGGAAGTCAAGGAATTTGATATCTTTTTTTTTCTTTTTTGGGGGGAGTTGGGCTTTTGTCAGGGAATACCAGGGAATTTTACTAATGCCTCACTTTTCAGGATTATGCCAGAATGTATTTTACAGCTTGTTTTACACAGCCATTGCTTTAAAAGAGTTTAAGCTGTTTCTCCACTGTTTAAACAACATTGTTTATCCCCATTGCAAGCCAAGTGGTAGTAGAAATCTGTTTGTTTACCCTTTTAGATAAACATTGACAGTGCAGGGGGGAATAACTTTGTGATTCATGGACGCACTCTGACTTAACTAATGGAAAGTCGTGGAAAAGATGAGGACGTCGGGGCCACACTGTCCTACAAACCTTAGAGGCATGAGACCAAAACAGAATGAAACTAGTTCATTTTCATCTTCATTATCTCCCGTCCTGACAAAAGTGTTCTTGTTACAGAAGTGGATAATGTTTAATAGCACCCATGGGGCTAATTATTGTTCAAATGAAATCTAAATTTGAGTTATGATATTTGACCTTTGAAAAATAATAATCATGGCTGTGTGCCTTTGTGGGAACCTTGTATCTGCATTGTTCACTTGGTAGCCCTCCTTTGCTCTATAATCCCCTAAATCTGGTCATGTTCGCCGCCTCCCCCTCTCTCTGACACACATCTGATTCTTCCTGCCTCCCGTCTCTCCCAATCAGGAACGACTTCCTCAAAGAGGTGAAGATCCTGTCTCGCCTGAAGGACCCGAATATCATCCGGCTGCTTGGTGTGTGCGTGAGCAGCGACCCTCTCTGCATGGTCACCGAGTACATGGAGTGTGGAGACCTCAACCAGTACCTGTCCCACCGAGTGCTTCTGGACAAGACCGGGCCCTCGCACAACACCCCAACCATCAGGTAACACACTCTTGCATAAGCACACACACACACTTGGTCAATTGGGTTTTGGTTTAATCAGTGTTATTTCATCTGACATCTTCTCCCTCCTCTAGTTACCCAGCACTCATTTCAATGGCCAGTCAGATTGCATCAGGCATGAAGTTTCTGTCCTCCCTCAACTTTGTCCACCGGGATCTGGCCACGCGCAACTGCCTGGTCGGAGGGGAGAGGGATGAGAGCGGAGAGGACCGAGGCGGCGAGCGTCCCATCAAGATAGCTGACTTTGGCATGAGCAGGAATCTGTACGCCGGAGACTACTACAGGATCCAGGGCAGGGCTGTCCTGCCCATACGCTGGATGGCCTGGGAGTGTATACTCATGGTGAGAGGGTGGGAGTGTGTGTGTGTGTGTGAGTATTTGTACATGGCGGGGTGCTGTTTTATTGCATCTCCATTAAGTGTAGAGGGTTGGTGTGTTGTAATCAGTGACATTTGTTTGTTAAATCAGGCAGCTTTTGTCTTGTTTGGATCAAACTCAGCACGTTGGTTGGAGCCACTTTTTGTTTTGTTTTGTAGCATTTCTAGTGTTGTTAGTTATATTCTTTTGCAGACACATGATGAAAGAAAACCTGCTGTCCCCTTCTGAATTTGAACCGCTCGCCTCGTTAGGGATGATGAAGATGCCGATGGTAATGATGAGGAGGATTATGATGACAGTGGTGTTGTGTGTTGCTGCGTTCCCAGGGCAAGTTCACCACGGCCAGTGATGTGTGGGCCTTCGGGGTGACTCTTTGGGAGATGCTGAGTGTGTGTCAGGAGCAGCCGTACTCCAACCTCACAGACGAACAGGTCATCGACAACGCTGGGGAGTTCTTCAGGGACCACGGCAGACAGGTGCACACAAATACACACACACACACACACACACTGCTATAGAGAGGTGTATAAGCCCCTTTTCACATTTTGACCTTTTAACACATGGTCAAAATGAATATTTAGATATTACAGCACATGCTAAAACAGGTAGCGGACTAATAAATTAAATTAAGGTGCTGCACACTAATGGGTCTTTTCACTTGCGTGCTTTTCAGATTCAAACAATCATGAAGTGACTCTGAATTCAAAGCCTTTTAAATGACTTGTCATCTTACCTTGACAGGTTGTTTCTCTAGCTGCCCCACCGCTGCTTCCCTACGCTGTTCCTATTATTGCTGTAGCTCACTTCCTCCCCATTGCCACCCACATATATCTGTTTTATATTCTGTTGAGGGACTGCACAAATTCCTGTGAGATCTATGTGCACCAGTGGTTTCTGAAATCACAAGCCTAATTGCTACTAAAAGCAGCAACCAGGAAGATGAGCACACAGAGCAATATGAGAGAGAGTAGATTTCTTTGTCCCCGACCCAATGAAATCTAAGAGTGGGGGACTATAAAGTAGTTTGTGTGTGTGCCTGGCTGATCATCACACAGTGGCATAACTTGCAACGGGATGCTTGGATTTCCACCAAATTTGATTGGAAGTCTGGTCATGGGCTAGTGAGTGTGGCATATCACAAAAATGCTGCTAACTTGAACAGATTCACATATTTGCACAAAATTTAAATGAGGCGTGTTATGAACCACAGAAGACCTGATTTACATGTCAGGCCGTCTCGTCAGAAGGGGGCATGGCACACCACAAAAAGACACATAGAGATTATTGAAACACCAAAATATTGGTGCAAGGTTTGTCCTTGGCTAAGGAACAACATATTACCTTCTGACACTGATTGGCCCACACCCACTTCATCCCATGCCGCTTTTATTTGTGCATCATTACACTCTCTCTCTCCTAGTCCACTAATCCCATTCTACCTCTCCCTCCCTCTCCTCCAGGTATACCTGAGCAAGCCAGCTGTGTGTCCGCAGGGTCTCTATGAACTCATGTTGAGCTGCTGGAACAGAGACTGCAAGCTCCGCCCATCCTTTGCCCACATCCACTCCTTCCTCACTGAGGATGCCATGAACATGGTGTAGCGAGAAAAAAAGGAAAAGAGGAAGAGCGGCTACGCAGAGCGGCAGAAATGTCTTGTACTTTGTTGTGTCCTTGCTACGGTGGGGCAGTGGCTGAAAGAGCGTGGTGGAGGTGGAGGAGGAGGTGCACAGCAGAGGCGGAGGGGAGGGGAGAGCAGGTCGCTTGCTTGTATATTTTATATTTCCCGGGTGGATGGGGCTGAGACACCGCTGGTTCGGTTTTCATTTCCATGTCAGATCCCCACCCCAAAGCCAAAACTAACCCCTGCTTTACCCATTAGATAGACAGCAGTCCGAGCTACATTTCATAATGAATGTAACATATTGGTTGGTGGTGGGTGCAGAATGCATAGGAACTCTCTCTTCTCCCATAAACTTACTTAACATATAGGAGGGTTTTGCGTGACTAATGATGAATGCTGTAGAGTCAGTGTTGCACAGGCAAAATGAAAGCACATAGTGAACATTGAATAGCAATCATGACGCCGTGTTTGTGCTGTGATCATGAGCAATGAGTAAATCAACTCATCATCAGATTAACATTTATAAAGCCACATCAGTTTCTGACTCAACATCTCAAACACAACACACAGGGGAATGGGAGGTCATTTCTGTGGCCACATCATATTGGCATATACATAGTGGCACACACTTTTCTCTGCACAGTTACACTATCCTTGAGAGATTTCACTGCACACACAGGGGTTTCCTGTCTTAGTATTACAGTACACCTTTTGGCCCCAACTTGAAAGATTAAACCAGCAAAAGAGATATGAAAATATTGATCCAGTCAAAGTGCATGGAAAAAAAGTCTTCACACTCAGATATACCTGTTAGCTAACATAGCTATCTAGAGCCAGAGTGAGAGGATATCTTCCCTATATACGTGCTAGCTCCTCTGGCAGCCCCATGTCTTTATATTCAATGGAGGCTTGCTCTCCACCAGTGACCCACATCCACAGCTCTAAGTGCAGATGTGGACTAATGTGAAACGGTGTGGACCAGACAACAGCAGCCCCTTTTCTGCGATGAGAGTACAAGACGTTTGTTTCTAAGTCAAGGTAGGACTCAACCACCGCCTGACAGCCATTTTGAACTAGAGTACTCCCCACACATCGTCGTGGAGCCTCAGCCCCGTTGTAGTCGATGAGTTCAAGAACTTTGTGAACCCCATCTTTGGGCTGCAGAGAGAACTGACTCCCTGATGCCAAACAGACCGCTGAGACCTGAGGACACAGGCGAAGAAGAGAGAGACCTGCCGCTGTCAGTGAGATGTGACCAGCAGACTGGAATGGCCTTTTCCAGCAGAGAGACAATACTGCCCTCTGGGGCAGTGGGTGCGACATCTTCAGATGTGCCTGCTCAGATGTTTGAGTCTTGGCAATGTTTTATCTGGCTATGACCCAGACACAGGGATAGATGTAAAATTCCACAACCAGCTGCACTTTAAATCCTCCATGTATGTCCCCGGCCATGATGAAATTCTTTGCAAGGGGTCTGACATAATTCCTTTGGATGTAGCTTCTAATGCCTTTCAGATATTTGCCAAGGGAGAGAGAAATAAATTGCAGACAGATTGTAATGCGGTCATAGTCTGTCTGTCTTTTTGAATTCTCTCCCAGATAGCACCAACCCAATGGAGTTTAAAAAATAAATACATAAAATGTGGAATGGCACCATTTCACTCATTCTCATTGTATGAAACCATAAACTTAATTCAGAGCCAAAATATGGCCCATGTGTTGAGATGTGTTTACTCTTATCTAATAATCTGTATTTGCTCATCCAACTGTATTACTGTATTGAAAAAGAACACGTGGCATTTCTCAAACAATACATGCTGGGAGTTCTGATGTTGTGTGAATATCAACATAAACCTCTGCATTATCCATATAGTTCATTAAGCTGACTGTGGTCGAATCGATCTACCTTACTGATTGTATAGAACTGTAAATCAATCCAGCCTGATATTAACAAGATTATCAAGTAATTACATGTTTACTGATTGAATGAGTGTGAATGGTTGTGCCATTGGAATACAGTATGTGCTTCTCAATCATTTTTGATACACTGTAGTTTGGCTAAACCCATATTTTTCTATATACTGTATGTACTTAGACACTCCTTGATGTCTGTGATTTCGTCCTTTGTGTCTTCAAAGCTGAACCTAATGGTGTGTACATATTTTAAGGACAGAATAGTAATTTCCTTCACTAATATATGGAAAATTCTTACATTTGGGGTCTTGTATCTCTGTAGAAAGCTTGCTACCTTGATGCCATTGTAATTCACTGTGTTGTCTATTTTTGTAGATGTTTTAATAAAGTTAACCTTTTTAAAATAAATCAAGGCTCTGCATTGTATCAAATGGGAATTCAACCCCATTTGCAATGAAACAGAATAAAAATCACAGCGATTCCAGTGAGTAAATCCTATTTTATTGTCTAAATGATATTGTGACATGTCTTTCTAGATACATCTTTAACAATTATAAACTAAAATACAACATTCACACTACTCAATATTACAAATAGGAACCATGGCATCTTAAAAGGATAGATACATGCAATCAGATATTTGCTTACAAAACTGAATGATTAGTTACAAGACCATACAAAAGAGAACAAGACGAAACTGGGTTTGGCTTTCATGAACAGAGAGCTTGTGGTTTGTCATCAGTTGTATGGGAAGTTAAACTCCCAGGCACATAGCATAGTGTGTTGATATAGGCTTAACTTGAGAGGGTGTCTCTCTGACTTCGAGGCTGAGTGATGAGTTTAGCTAAAGCTTGACTTTTCCAGGCACTTGGCGGTAACAAAATGCATAGGCTTAGTAGCTGGGAAACTTTGGACTGTTAGTGAAGACAAAAAGAAAGAGGCAGCTCCTGAGGTTCTGAACAATGGAACAAGACTGTCATTCATGTGAGAGCTAAAATTAGCCAAAATCTATCATGTTCAGTATCATTATCACAGAAAATCAGGACCAAAAAAAGAGGAAAAGCCAAAAACTGCATACTACCACGTCACTACACACGTTATAAAGTTTCATGCATCTCATGGCTTCAAGCACATCAAAGCAGCAAGCTGGTTAGGTGGTTTGTTGGCGACGTTCATTCGTCTTTGTGACCTATAAAGGATGCAACTCCAGAAACACTGCAGCAAAGTCTTCACCACCACGATAAATTCTCATTGCCCCAAACAGGAAAAGCTTCGCTTTCTCCCACCACCCACTTCCTTCCCCTTCACATTGACTTACAGAAAAATCCTTCGACTTGCATTTCAACCAGTATAATTAAGGGCCTCAGTAATGTGAAATGACCTGCAAGGCAATGGATATTCTAAAGATTAGGAAAATGAATTAGCAGCACACAACTTAGGTCTATCAATAATGTAGTAGTGGACAAAGGGCACATTAACATGCGGCTAAGCTGTACGACATAAATCAGGGGCGCTAATACAGCGATATGCAGAACTCTAGAAATAAAAGAGCAGTTATGATATGCCCACACTAAAAGTTTACTGGGCAGTGACATCTATAAAACTCCTCAGCTGACCAACTAAAAAAGGCACAGAGAAAAAAGTCCTCTGTAATCACAGATACACTTCACCTACATAAAGTTTTGATTAAAATCTTGTAAAAGTTGAACATTTGAAACATGGAACGTGGAACCAGTCCCTATGCCGGGGGTAAATGAGGCTGAATGCAGTAGGAAAATAAAAACATTACTTAGTGAAAATACAGTACAAAGACTTCCTGCTTGGACTGATACTGGCCAAAGGCGCCTGAAGCCTTTGTGTTCTCCATCTGATTTTGCAGAACTGAGAAGGTAACAAAGCAGCCTCTTCAATGTTTCTACTGCTCTGTGGCTTCTGCTATTACAAAAAAGCAGCATTTGGATTAACAGACAAGGGATGTGATTAGGGACAGGAAAGAAAAAAAATCACAGGAAAAAAGTAGGAAATTGCTCATACCCTCAGGAAAGGGCTGATAGTTGCTTGTCCACTACCAATGAAAAAAAAACATCCCTGAAAGATACAAAAGGAGACTAGCAAAGACACACACAGCAGAAACACATGCACAAAAAGACAATCAGACAGCCCTATGGTGCTGAGGAGTCAGTTCAGTGGTTATAGGCACTATAAAAGGTGTGGAGCTCCAGGTGTGTATTATGTCACCTCTGCCTCTCTTAGTACACGAGGGCGGTCTTTCCAGAAACCTGTACAGTCAAAAGAAGAAACTGTAAGACCATGCAAACTAGTTGCTCTTTCTCAAAAATACACACACAATACATCATGAGTGGAGCTCACCTGTGTGATGTTGACCCCGGTGAGTTTCTCCACAGTGGACGGCAGCCTGGTCATGATGTCCAGCACCTCTCCAGTCAGTTTGGCCGCTCCAACCTCTGAGCCGCCGCTGGACACCATGGTGATCTTCTGGGTGGCCGACAGGGGCTTGGTGATCTCTTCTGCCATCTGCAGGACAGGAGGAACATTAGAGTTACACACTGAACAGCTATAAGAGGAGTGAGGCATTGCACAGATGCATAATGGAAACAATGATTAACATAACATGCTGACTTCATCTTCCAAGTCTTTGTCTGTCTTTGTCTTCTTCCAGCACACACACAGCTATGATCATTATCACTCATCTGCTAGGACTGCTGCTAATGATAATTTTGCTCAAATTCATGGTTATGATTATTAACCACGATTAGGACTAGGTACTGGCGCAGACTTCGCGATTTGATTCAATACCAATTTTGACTCCTTTTCATATTGCTTCAGCAAGGGATATTTCAGTAACAATACCACTTTACAGCTTACAGATAGCTTAGCTTTTGTCATACTCTTCTTTAAAAGCATGGTTTTTAAAACCAAAATGCACCAAAAGATCTGCCTTCAGGCTTGATGCTGGTTGCTCCAAGCAGGGAGCTACAGCCAGGGTTTGTCCAAAACATGTAATTTGGTCAGCTGTGCTTGCTTTGACTAGTAGCTCAACAGACAATATCTGTAGGAGGCACAATACAAATACCATTTTAAAAAATCTGCACAGATCAACTGAAATGGGTTAATTTACAAGTTCAATTTCAGAAAATGGCATATTTATGCAGCCCTAATCATGAGAATTGTGGTAGCTGCACACTAGATGGTATTTACTTAACAGCATGCAAATAAGCAGTGATGCTGTGATGAAAAAAACAATCACATTTGCTAAAGCAAAAAGCTTGGGATTTATGTAGCCTGAGTATTTATCTATAGCCACTTAGCCTGCTAAAATACTATGGTAAAGCACAATTTATAGAAATCGCAGGCTTTCTATATATATGCATATGGATTATAGATGGACAAAATAAAATGGGAACACAAAACAAGTTTCTATACATAAGTAATGTTGTGCTAAGCCTTGGCTCATATGGCTGACCTGACAGCAAAACACACTCAGCTGAACAAAAGTGGCTACGCTTTGTTTGCATTTACTGTCAGATTTAGTGATTTGCAGAATTCATTTTTTCAATGAAGCTCTTACAAATTATATCATCATCATGACTTTTCACCAACGGTGGGCAACCAGGTGAAAGTAAATATTTAAACATTGCTGTTGCACTGGTATTTGTTATTAATTGTTGAATTTAAAAGAACAAATACACTCTTAGACATAGCTTAACTTGGTGGCCCAAACATCTGCAACACTAAGAGTCACTACACCTGCATTCACCAACTGAATAAAGTTGCAGTGGAGCATTATGTTGCAGGTCCTACATATTCTCTTTATTGTCCATTTTTGATGGACCCAGCAACTGAAAAAGGGATGTACGTACACAGTAGTTACTACTTAGAACCCCTAACAAATGCTATCCATCGCTCCTATTTTTCAGTGAGAGGCGGACTGACCAGTGGCAGTTTCTCCAGCAGCATGTCCACCATGGCTCCCTCTTTGTACTGGTGGAAGGCCTCAGCCTTCTTGTTCATCTGCTCTGCCTCAGCACGGCCCTTAGCCTCAACGGCAAATGCCTCCGCCTCGCCCTTCATCTGCAAGCACACAAACACAGGGCACAGGTTGCAGTAAAAATGTAGAGAGAACTGCAGGTATTAGGAGCTGGAAAGAGGAAAGAGGAGGAGACAATTTACATTCTAAGCACCCTGTCTCTAACAAAATGAGAGAAATGGTTATACAGAATAACAGATTTTATAGGAAACAGGGAAAAGAGACAATCAATAAATGTTCACAGGCAGGGTGCTGTGAGAGGGAGGCCAGCTTTAATCAGTGTTTGAGAGAAGGACAGAAGGGTGAAATGATACTGAGGGGACAGGACACACATGGAAGGAGAAATCTATTTCTAGAGGGCGAGAGAAAGACAGCAGGAGTGAAGAGTTCAGAGGAAAAAAGAATGACTAAGGGGTGGAGGGAGAGAAGTGAACAGGAACTGAATGGATGGAGAGGAAAAGGGAAACAAAGTGTGGCAGGACTCACTTTAATGGACTCGGCCTCAGCCTCAGCCTCCATGATCAGCTGCAGCCTGCCAGCAGAGAGAAGAGATTGAGCTGAATCGTAAATCTGTGCACTTTTGACAAAACAGACTGGCACGTCTTATGTGACAGCTCCTCTTTATTTTTATGCTTCTTTTTCAGTCGATGTCTGTCAAGCTGTGTTTTGTTTGCCTTTAGATCCAATTTAGTTGTCTTTGCTCATCATCTTGATTGTTTTGTTTGTTTCTTGCTTGCACAAGCCTCTTGGGTTTGTGTAACTTTACCTGTACAAATTAAAGTTTTTTTTTACTTCTGCCTTTTCTTTTCTTCTTTTTTTCTACATCAAATTTCTAAATACGTAACCTCAATACTATTCTATCTGCAAAACTTTTCAAAGGCAGTCAAGGCAGCAGCAGTGTGCTGCAGTACCCACCGCTGTGCCTCAGCCAGCCTCTCCAGGCGGTACTTCTCGGCTTCGGCTGGCTTCTTGACTTTGGCCTCCAGCTCCTTCTCCCTGCGGGTGATCTCCTGCTCCTGCAGCATGATCTGCTGCGTTCGCTCCACCACCTGAACCTGCATCTTCTCCTCCTCAATGCGCTGCTTGGTCTTGGCCACCTATCATGGGAGGGCACAGGAGAGAACAGTGAACAGCCTAAAATCTCTCAAAATTAATCCAACACTGATCTGAATCTAGATCTCTTAGTACAAACACAGTAGGAAACAATCAGAAGCTGAAGACCAGGATGGGGCTGCAAAAGCTGTTCTTACGTACACTACCAGTCAAAGGTTTGGACACACCTTCTCATTCAATGTTTTTTCTTTATTTTTACTACTTTCTACATTGTAGATACATACTGAAGACATCAAATATAAGAAGCAAGATATATGGAATTATGTAGCAAAGAAAACATGTTAAATTACTCTAAATATGTTTTATATTTTAGATTCCTCAAAGTAGCCACCCTTTGCTTTGTTGACAGCGCTGCAAACCCTTGGCCTTCTCTCAATGAGCTTCATGATGTAGTCACCTGAAATGGGTTTTCTCTTCACAGGTGTGCCTTGTCAGGGTTCATTTGTGGAATTTCTTGCCTTCTTAATGGGGTTGGGACCATCAGCTGTGTTGTGCAGAAGTCAGGCTGGTACACAGCTGACCGTCCTATTTGACAACTGTTAGAATTCATATTATGGCAAGAACCAATCAGCTAAGTAAAGAGAAACGACAGTCCATCATTACTTTAAGAACTGAAGGTCAGTCAGTCCGGAAAATTGCAAAAACTTTGAATGTGTCCCCAAGTGCAGTCACAAAAACCATCAAGCGCTACGACGAAACTGGCTCACATGACCCAATCCAGATGGTTTGGGATGAGATGGACCGCAGAGTGAAGGCAAAGGGGCCAACAAGTGCTCAGCATCTCTGGGAACTCCTTCAAGACTGGTGGGAAACCTTTTTCAGGAGACTACCTCATGAAGCTCATTGAGAGAATGCCAAGAGTGTGCAAAGCAGTAATCAAAGCAAAGGGTGGCTATTTAGAAGAATCTAAAATATAAAACATGTTTTGAGTTATTTCACAATTTTGTTTACTACATAATTCCATATGTGTTCATTCATAGTTTTGATGCCTTCAGTGAGAATCTACAATGTAAATAGTCATGAAAATAAAGAAAAAACATTAAATGAGAAGGTGTGCCCAAACTTTTAACTGGTAGTGTAAGTTGGAAGGTAAAGATGATATTAAATGTTTAGCAGCCACCATTTCGTTTTTGACTTACTATTAATTAATTTGTGCAGTTGCTTCATATTACATCTACCTAGGGTTAATCCAATCAGCATTGTGCAAATTTGTAAACAGGAAGTAATATCGAACATCGAGCCCCAAACTTCTGTATTCCTAAACCTAAATTTTCAAATTTAATTGGTATAATTAATGAGTAGGACAATATAGTGACATGTCCGCCTTTGTCTAATGTATCCCGAAAAGTATTTTCAAAGTCAATCAAACTTAGCTGACATTTTGATGAAAGCAGTTGTCCCAGATAATATTTTTTAACATAGCATTGAATTTTCTTTTTAAACTGTCATTTATTTGTACATTGATTGCTCATCCTCATTATGCTCTCTCCATTAAAGGTGAGATAGGCATAAATGCCCAAGTTATACCAGTCAAAAGGATGTAATCAGTAGGCAAAAACCAGGATGAGGGCCATCATTTTTAAACAGCTTGTTGATAAAATGAGTCTGCCATTGCAAACCACTATTCCTGGTCAAGAGCTTAGATAAATATTATGTTTTAACTTTGTTCTGTGGTGCAGGGCAGTAATATTTAGCTATGCTTAACCTGTGCCTTGGTAACTATTTACAGCAACGAGTGCACCGGCTCCAAGACAGGAATTATTTTCACTTGCCACGAAGCCTCATGGACTTCAAACCTACTGGTCATTTTTTCACTTTTGCTATTTTACCAGAAACAACCGTGCAACAGATGGGGGGTTGTTACCAGTCAAACAGGTTTGCCAGGCCAAGTTTTCCAACAGGGCAAAAAGCAAACACCTTTGACTCTAGCCTGCCCCAAAAGGACAAGACAGTTGATAGAGAAGAGTACAGTACCTGAAGCTGGTAGGCCATCTCTGACTCAGCCTTCTTGGTGTTCACCTCAACATCATAGGCTGCCTTTTTCAGCTCAAAGTCTCTCTGGGCCTTTGCCATCTCAATCTCATTCCTGTACTGAGCTGACACCTTCTCCTGCATGGCATGGGCCTCCTGTATACAGACAGCAGGCAGAGGAGATGTGGAGATATTTCAGTATTCAACTGTTGGCTTGTCACTCAGAGAAAAAATGCTGTTAAAACTGACTCTAACAGACAATTTCACAAGTCCATATGGGTAAACAGAAGTGCTATTAGTCAATGAGCATGATCCAACACAAAACGAATAATGGGAGAAACAATAAAATCAGCTGTTTTACCCTCATGACAGCATCCCGTTTATACTGAGCCTCTCCAATCCTGGCGTCCCTTTGCACCTGGGCTGTCCTGGCTTTACCCAGGGAGTGGAGGTAGTCCTGGGATGGGAAGAGAGAGGAGAAACAAGACGGGGAGGAGTCATTTCTGAGATAACCCAGATAGAGCTAAAGGAAAAAAACGGATGTATCTGGCTTCCATAGAGCCACTTAGGCCTAATTCATCACTGAGGATATTGACACTAATGTAGAAGATTGGTTGAGTCAGAGCGAGTGAGTCAATAATGACCACGGATGTGCATTACTGTAACAAAAGAGCATCCAAGGCTAAAAGCTTTTATATAGAAAAAAGAAAAATGCAGGTACACAGTGACACAGCTTTCCTTCTCCAGCCTCCTACTTTTGCAGTCACTCTGATGCTTTGATCAGTACCAGCATAACGGCATTTACAGTTGAAAAATCTGAACATACATACCTGATCATCATGAACGTCTTTGAGCGTGTAGCTGACAACTCCAATACCCATGTTGACCAGGTCAGAGGACGCCACCTTGAACACCTGCTCTGAGAACTTCTTACGGTCCTGGTAGATCTCCTGCACACACACACACACACACACACACACACACACACACACACACACACACACACACTGTTTTGCACATATGCAACATCTTGCAAAATCTTGCAACATCTCAAACATCATCTTGCATCTACTTCATTAGTTTCAAAAGATTTGTATTAACATTAATACACATAAGAGTTGAAAACTGAAAATTGGCTATTCTCACAGTGTGTCACAGGACTGTCCAACAGGTATTTTTAGCCATAAACAGATACCTCCCAATACCCAAAACCAGAAAACCACTGAAACTGTAATTTCAGCAAAATATTTAATATAG